>JAPYZA010002854.1:0-18150 GCA_030522685.1 Eupelmus azureus | reverse complement strand
GTGTGGCCTTTTCACCCTCGCTTCGCTCGGGCGCAAACGTCCACACGAGCCTGAAATCACTTTCTCGCACTAGTATCGAAATGTACTATTCCGATTATCTTCAAAATCATATAACTTTATAGAAGGAAATGTCGTAGAAAAAAATGATAAAAAGCAAATTAAAGTAGATTTAATTTTCTAGAAAGCGTACTTTTTGTTATTTTTAAAAGTATAAGGGAGATTTTTCGATCAACGTGCTTTTATAGTTATGAGACACTTGTCTCGGCTTTGATTAGGTAATTTTTTTAAAAATTCATACACACCACATTGAAGAGGACGAAATTAACATTAAATAGTCGTTGAGTGGTTTGTGCCCGACATTTCCTTTCAACGTTATGTGATTTTTAAGATGATCGAAAATACACGCATTTAAATGGAAAATTTTACGGTGGTTTTATAGTTTTGGAACGCACTATATATACCAACATATACAATACACTTTCTTTGAATAATTTCTATCTTTATCAAAAAGTTAATGAAGTTAATTGTAAACATTCGTTAATCCGTCGAAATGTCGACCAAATAAATGTAATATAAATGTTGAATTAGGAATTGTTACATTTTACCACGTTCCAGATCCTTTTTTCCAATCTTTCACTATATTTATTATCAACTATATTTTATTGCAAATATTATATGATGGGTTAATTAATATATGTTCAATAATAAATTATAGTTTTTATAAACTACAATTTTTACTTTAGTTAAAATGCGCGCGTTGGGCTAATTTTTATTTTATTATATCAATACTAATAATATAAAAAATTATAATTTTTTGATCTTCATTTTTAAGATTTTTATAGAATATTAACTTTGCCTTGTTCTCGACTTTTTTTGGTCTAAAAAAGCAATAATTTGTGAGCAAGTTATTTGTCCAAAATATACCATATGGAAAAACAAAATAAATGTACTTGAATTGGCTAAGCGACACATCATCGATATCAGTCATCTGCGGTATAAGTAAATCCCATGACGCAGCGGTATTAAATTTAAATGTCAAAGCCAAAAATCCTCCAGAAACTCTGCTCGTTTTGACGCATGCAAATTCACAAACCAGTTACAGATTTCACCGCAATCGGCATCAAACTCGCATAAACACGCTGACTCGCACTGGCCGCGCGTTAATTTTTTCCCCTCAATTTCCGCAAACTACTAAGCGCCAGAGTCCACCAGTAATGACGCGCATAGCTCACCAAAAAAACTCTCTCCCAGTCATTGTGTGCAAATATCATCAAGATGAAAGACGAGCAGCAATCGTACGACTTACAAAGATTCGAATGCAGCAAAAAAGCAGCGACATTGACGCATCGGCTTCACAACAATAAATCCATTACGAGAAACCAGTGCGACGCTTCTTCTTTCCCTCCTATACATAAGCACAGCCATCAAAAGAGAGCACATCGCGCGCAGGCAGATGGAAAAACAAGAGAGAGCCCGGTGTGCGTCGACGCGCGACGAATCAAAGTGCCGACGATGCCAGCGCGTATCCGGGTCGAAGGTGCGTCTCTCGCTAAGAGGAGGAGTCTTTCTGCACGCATCGCCGCCGTGAAGCCGAGGACGCGCGCCGCAGTTATACAGCCAATCCTCATAAGCATAAAAGTCGTCGCGCGGCCGATATACAGCCGAGAAATAGTGGAGAGGTGCATCATAGACATAGACTATAGCAGGCGTGAAATTCGCCTCTTCCTCTACGCGCATCTGCTTTTCGAGGAACTCGGCTCTCTGAGGCTTCTCTCTCGCGCGCGCGGCGTAACGCGCAGAGAAAGACAGAGAGGAGAGAGAGAGGAGAATGCAGCGGCGCGCTTCGGAGGATATATACACAGACAGAGAGCCGGAGAACTAGAGGAAGCGCGCTCGTCGTTTGTGTATATAGCCCGAGCGTACCCGGAGTCTATAGTAGCTGCGCGTGCAGTGAAAGTGCAGCCGTAGTGCAGCCCGAGCTGCATAGCGCGGAACTGCATCTGCCGATGGGCTCGAGAGCTCCAGCCGACTCTTAGTTTGACGCTCCTGGAAGCGCGATCGGTGCACATACGCGCGAGACCCTAGCCTGTACTATTATCCTTCTTTCGGACCCTTGGAACGTTTGACGCGCTTCCCTTTATAGTCGATCGGTACATATTTGTGCGCAAAGATGATGAAGAGTCTGGTGCTGCTGGCGGTGATTTTAGGCCTGGGGAAGAGCGCGGACATCAGCGAGGGACCGACCCGTGAGTAATAAGCGATCTTTTTCGCTTTTTCTGTTTTTTCTTCTCGCTGGGGATCGGTAAGCTTTTACCGATGGCAAGAGTCGCGGGAAGAGGAAAAGAGATGCGCGAGTGCAGTGCGTTGAATAACGCCGATCGATAAGGCGAGACGTCCGAGAAAGTGGAAGTTCCCGGTCTTTGAGCCCGCGCGCCAGCTCGCCGGTGCAGCCGCGAGGCGGACTCTCTCCGATCGTTCTAACGGTCCTCGATCTTGCCTAGGCTGCAGCGCGCTCGTTGATGTATATTATGCTTCGGATCACAGTTATTCTTTCTGGTAGAATTTTTAGGTTTAGAGTATTTTGGGGGGAATGATTGTGGAAGGTTCGGTGACTATTTAATGTTTATATTTTAAAAAGTAATTTATTAATAAATGAAATTAGTTTGAAAATATTAGACTTGTTAAACCGTTGGTATATTCACTCGATAAGTTTTAATTTGCGTGTTCTAATTTTAGTTAAATTATCGCTATTCGTATTTAATTTTCTGGTATTACTCAACTGCTTGAAATAACTGTACCAAAGAGATTAAAATGTAAATAGAACATTTTGTAAATCATTGTTTATAATTGTTGTTTCTGCTATCGGCAAATGCGCACCGCTGCAGCTTGCTTACGTCAATTTAACATAGATAACACGGTGATGTAAATAAATTAGTTTTTTCTTCGTAGTCATAAGTTTTTAAAATGATTTCCGCCGTAAATGAATAAGTAAGATTCGAGGTGAAGGAATTATACCTCTTTATCCAGAATTCTTTAAACGAACGAAGCTTATTAATATACTCCGATTCTCACGACACAGAATAAAAAAATGTTTCAATCGACAGACAATGCAAAGATAACGTACCTCATATACCCCGTGAAATTTAAAAAATGTTCCGTTTCATTCACTCTTCCACATAAACAAAAACTATATCCTCCAAAGATACAACCTCCTAATTCCTCCACGTCTATAGCGATAATCCAACCTAGATTTCAATCTAACAAACACTACGTCTCATTGAACAGCCGAGTACGTGAAACAATGCTCGAGAAGCGACCCGAAGCTGAAGACATGCCTTATCGACGCGCTGCACCATCTCCGGCCTTACCTGCGGGCCGGCATCCCGGAAATCGAGCTGCCGGCTGTTGAGCCATTTCGCGTAAGTTGACTTTATTATTATATCTTGCGGCGCTCGAGCACACGGAGAGGCGGCTAGTCGTTGCTTCAGAAAAGAAAGTTGCGAGGCTCGTAAAGTCATAGACGACTCGGCGCTGCTCCTCCTGACGTTTTTTTTTTTGCGAGACGAAATTATTATGCAGCGCTTCTGAAATCTTAATTCTGTGTTTTTTTTTATGAAAATTTATATTGATGAATGCGTAACGCTGGGGGCTTGTAAGAAGTCGGGCTGTTTGGTGGTTAATGGGCCGTGGACGGTAAATACTTAATAACAATGGTTTTTTGGCATGTCGGTGTGCTAGTTTCTTGGGGTACTGATTATGGGAGGATCTTGGGAGTTTCTTTTTGGACTTTTATTGATAACTGTGATTTTGAGAGGTTGCCTAACTGTGATGCTGGTATTACGGGTTTGCTGAAAAAATTTTAAATTCAAATAGCATTTTCCAGCACGAGGTGTGTTGTAAGCACGTGTAAAATGTTGGCCGCTCAAGTGACATTTAAATTCAAAGCTAATATGCACAAAGGTGTCTGAGTTTCACACAGTGTAATATGTTCCCGACATAACGCCTTTGTCATTCAAAATAGCACTGAATTTTGTATGAATCCTTTAGCCGAAAAAATATTTGTCCTCTTGCCTGTTTACTAACACTCCACTTCTATAAATAGTACTGTTAGTGACCATCAGAACTAAAGTCAATTACTTCTGACCAGCCGAACCGTAAATACCGGTTATTCATTTATTAACGATCCTAATGGACTTGAACTATAAAATTTCAATAAATCGATTGTAATAGTAAATGAAACATTAAACATTGATTTATAAGTATTCAATTCATAATGGAAACTAAATTATGTTTAATGAACCTTGGCTAAAATTAAGTTTAATATTCTGGCCAGCGCTTTGTCTCTTTGAAAATCTGTAATGTAATGCTCAACCGGTGAAGCTTCAAAGCATCCGAAGGGATTATCCTAGGTACACAGCGTGGGTGTATCGAACCTTTCTACAGCAGTAAGTTTTAACCTGTTTATGCAAGTTTGAACCTGTCGCCTTGCTACCTGGTTATTAAGTTTCTCGGCAGGCAAAGTAGTTTATGATTATGGTTTTGAAGTCTTAACGCTCCAGAATGGAAAGAGGGTATTTTGAAAATTTGGGATGCACTAAACGCCTAAAACCAATGTATACACATTTTTATTAGGTAGTATAGAATCCTAAAATTTTATAACATCGACAGTTTTGAACGGTCTCTGCTCAAAACCTACCAGTACTTTCTAAAACAATCCATCGATCCCCATTCCGCTTCCTAACGAAAAACATAATTCCGCAACATAAATCTCGCTCACTACCTCTCGTAAACTCAAAACTACTTAACAAACAAAAAAACCAAAACTGCAACCTATTAACTTACACACACTAACCGTGCAATCACGGCAATGCATCATTAGCCTAACCAGATTATGCTAACACGAAGCAACCTCTTAAAATCCACACACCCATGAAACTAGCGCGTACATATCCACACGCGCTCAGGGACGCGCATAACTCAAGCGAGCCGGCAGCGGTACAATTGTCGCGCTTCTGCCAACAGATGGACGAGCTGAAGCTGTCGCTGACAGGTGGCAACAACGGTTACACGGTGCGGCTGCGCGAGCTCTTCGTCAGGGGGGCTAGCAACTACACGGTCGAAGACATCAAGCTTGGCTCGCCCTTCGAGGCGATCATCCGCATGCCCGCTCTTATCCTTGACGCCCAGTACACCAGGTGCGTATATCTGTAGACGCGTGTGTGTATAGCTGCGGAGCGCATATGTCTGCGTGCGGGCTTTTCTTTAAGGGGGCGCCCCTCTTCCTTTTGCGGCGCGCTGCGGCTTGCGGCGAGCTCGGCGATCGGCGGCCTTATTTTTCTGGACGGACGGATGGATTTTGATGTTGGGGGAGAGGGAAGGAGGGTGTTTGGCGGGCTTTTCTTTCGGAAATTTATGGAAAATCTTTTGGGGCTTGATGATTTTTGGGGAATTTATTGGTCGAAGTCGGATTTCCTAATGACGACGTGATTGTAGATATTTTAAAAATTTTAACATTTTTAGTATTTTTTTATTTATTTTAATTTCAAACTAATAATGTTGCAGATACGTAATGTTACAATGTAACTATTAATTTGCTTGATATGATAGATTTTATTGATCGTAACAATTATAAAGGTATGAAAATTCGATCGTTCTGAACAATTACTCTGCTAGCTATATTTCAACTTTTTACTTGGAATTTGTTAAATAATTCACTTGAAAGCATCGAATTTTTTACCTTAATTTTAACTTTTTTACCTATAACATATACAATGTTCACAGTTGCAACAGTGAACAAGCTAAACTTATTCAACTTTTTATAAACATTTTTTACAACCACTCATCATCTCCATTACAATTTTCTTATTCCGCGCGGCTACGTTTAATAAAACGTTCCTCAAGCCAATTAAATTAATGACACCGCAGTTGGCTTGAAAAATTACCTTTACCGCGAACGCAATAAAGAATCAATTGAAGAAAAATACAATTTATCAAAGAAAAGCAAGTCAGTCAAGCACAAAAAGCTTAAGTGTTACATTAAACAAGGGCTGCAACGCTCCGCTGCATTCCTCCCTGCACTACATGCACACGCGGCACGCGCCTGCTGTCTCTATATACACCATCCACTTAAAATTTGTTACTTTCTTTCCCCGACCCGGTAATTATCCTCGATGGCTCCTTCGGCCCTCCTTAGATCCCCGCAAGACTATATATAATTTCGAGGCGATAGACGCGAGCTGTTGAAAAAAGCCGAAGGATGCACGCTCGAAATAACACGAGGACGCCTGCGCACGCACTCGCGTACATCTGTGTTTATGTATATGTTGCAGTTCCGGCGTGCTGATAATTTTACCTGCCAGCGGGAACGGGACGTTTCACGCGCGCTTCGGCAACGCCCGGGCCTTAGTTCGGGGCCTGGTCTCGACGCATCCGCGGAATGGTAAGACCTACCTGAACGTCGACAACCTCGACGTCCAGCTCGGCGTCAAGGACGTAAACATGCGCGTCAGGAAGATCTTCAACAACAATCGGATATTGAGTAAGTTTATAGCTGAGTGAAATTTTGTTTGTAAGTGGCTGGGTATTGTCCGTGGGTTTATTGAAATGAGGTGCGTTCGCGGAGCGAGTTGGTTGGAGCGTTGCGTGTGCGATACGCGCGCACCGGTAGCGCCGTTCGTTGAACCTTAATGACGATGATGAGCCTGCGTGGCATTGGGATGTGTTGGAGATGGGAGAGAAAAAAGATTTTTATAACTTATTTTACGGGTGAGATGTGGCTTTGAGCGAGTGCGATAATGCTGGAGAGCTAAAAATGTTGGGAGAAATGAAGGTTTTATTAGTGTATTAATACTTTTATATTTTTTTTTTTTTTTTGCTAATGATTAAAATATTGGAATTTTATTACGACGATCGTTAAAAAATTTATAATAATAACTTATAAATTTAATTTAATGGGTAATAAATTAAATTTTTACTCTATATTTTATTACTTTATAATGCGGCAAAATAAAAAAAATATTGCATCATTTAAATTTCACTATCGAATGAAATTGACCGTAGTCATAAATGTGTGAATAATGACAGGTATTCTACCTTACCGACTCTATGTTACTTATCGCAAATACCGTAGAAGTGATTTTCTTAAAACGACTTCTTTTAGCATCCATCTTTTCTGTTAAGGAAGTTTTAAAAGATAAAGTAGAAAACTACACTTCAAATTATCAATGCAGTAACAATCGAAATAATTTAATTTTTTTTTTATTTGATCAACAATTTTACTACTTTCAAATGTAGTATTCTTAAAAATCTTTACGTTCGGTACTTTACAAAATTTTTAATTTTTCGTTAAAAAGTCAATAAAAATTAAATACAATGAATGATGAATTATAATTTTTTATTTTCAGCCGAGGCAACGAATCTCTTCCTTCGTGAAAATGGCCAAGAAGTCCTTAAAATAATGGAGCCTCAACTAAAGAAGAAACTTTCAACACTATTCGCCGGCATCGTCAATCAACTGCTACGCAATGTACCAGTCGAGACATTTTTGTTGCCATAAACTTTGGAGGATGAGATTTTTCTACTAAAAAATAATCGGGATTCTTTTTCCTAACTTTAATTATGCCGTCTCATTTATTACCTACGCAGTATTTTAAGTATTTTGATATTTTGAACCGTTAAGAAGTTTACGTTTATCGCTGTATAAATATATATTTTTTACGCTTTACTCGATCAGAATGAAAAACGATAAAATTTACGTATTAAGAAATCCAAGGACAGACTAACTTTGTAAAATTTATCCCCGTTACCATAGATGTGAATACTTTGACTAGTTGTAAGTGTGTTGGTCTAATTGATAGTTATTTTCTACAGTGATAACAGGTGCAATTGTTGATTAGTTTGTAGTAGCTAGTTGTTTTTACCTACCTTAATTAATGCAAGGTATAGTGTAAACCTTAGATCATCTGTTTGCGGTGAAATAAAAGAAAATAAACAGGGTCTCATAGTATGTAGAACAAACGATTTGTACACTTATTTTTTACCCGATTCTCATGAACCATCCTACGTCTTTCTATTTGTCAATCAAGAAAAAAGGAGATCGTGCATTGTCGTGAAAAGTTCAGGGAAAGTCTAGGACGATTTATTAAGATACAACTTTCCAGCGAGACGAACTTCAGCGTAGCTCGCCGAGGAAAGTTTCGCGCAAGAAAACTTTCTACGGCTACGGCGATGGCTCGTTTATATACCATAGAATTTACGCAGTCTACGTGTTTTTGGTTCGAATCATTAAATCGCAGTTGGCACAAAGGAGAAATTTCAACGAAAGAAAATTTTTATTTCTATATTTACACAAAGTACTGGCATTGTCGTACTTAATATAACAATGAACAATTTTTTGTCACAACCAAAAGCGTACGTATATGCTCTTCGAGATGTTTTCTGCTCATCGGCGACACAATCGAATTCGTCGTTTCCGTCTCGCTTCTTCTATGTCGATAAATTCTATTTAAAAAATCAATCAGACCACTTGCATTGAAAAAACATTACTAGAAAAAAAAACAATTCAAGGGAATAATTTGGAGACGGGGATCTTGGAGAAGAATACTCGGTTTACGAATTCGGTGATGTGCTCGTCCCATTGTTTCTCGACTACTGGCATCATGCCCTTGTAGAGAACGGGCCAGTATTCATTGACGAAGTTCAAAGCGGCTTTGTCTGAAACAGAAGTTTTGAAGATATTGATTAGAGCTGCACGAGAGTTCGAGGGTAGTGTTAGTCTTATCATGCCTTGTCTTGAATTTAAAGGCATTAAATAAGACAAGCGATTAATAAAAATTGTAAAGCATGGCCAAGGCACCCCTCAAGAATTTTCTTATATAATGATTTTTTATTAATTTATGTTTTTTTTAACCAGAATTTACTCGTATGTGTGTAACTATGATAATATTTGTTAATATCTCTTTTAATAAGCTTTAACAATAATTGATCATTTAATAACAAATCAGATAAAAATATACATTAATTAAAAGGGTCATTTGTAATTTACTTAGTGTCGGTAATATAGATAAAAGTAAGACATACAAAATACTTGTTTTTAGTGATAACAGTAAATTTATCAAATGTTTAATCACATAATTGTTTTAACTTTATCCAACAAGTGTATGTCTAACCAATAGTAATAGAATACAATTTGAAAATTGATGCCAAAATATAAAAATTTTACACCAAATCTTTTGAGGCATGATTTTCAATATGAAATGATGAAAGAAGTAGTAGTTACATCTTATTTACCAAAATTTAATTTCTAATTCTTCATTTCTTTTATAAAATAAAAATCAACTAAATTTAGAAAAGATTTAGATCTTGTGATTAAAAGACATCGAGAGACTAAATTGTATTAGCTCAAAAGTGTAAAATATAAATGAATTGTATTTAATTTTGAGCTTTTAAGTTTATTAATCTATTTTTTCTAGTCGATTTTAGACTAATATAACTTCAAATTTAAGATAGTTTTTGACTAATTAAAATTGAGTGATCTTTTTTGAATATTCATGTTGCCAAATTCTTCTTTGCAACTTTTTGTTCAAATATTTTCATTACTTATTACTAAAATTATGTCAATAAAAACACCCGAAATGAGTTTTTCTTAGGGTTAAAACTTGCTTGTACGGCTTCTTTCATCTTTTGATATTTAAAACTCTAAAGTTTGAACCAATTCCATGATCCAAATATGCGACGCTGTCCTTGATTATCCAAGTAGTTACTTAGTAGTTTAAAATAAAAAAATTAACTTGAATAAAGATTTTAGATCAATGTAAATAAAGAACAATGACTGTAAAACAATGACTTCAAAGTTCAAGGATCAACGAGCCTGGCAAAGCTGAAAAAAGCCAAAACAATTTAAAACTAAAAAAACAAAAAACTCACTCATTTCCTCGTTGCCATTAAAGAGATCGGTGAAGTAAATCTTCATCTTCTCCAGCTCTGGGTCGATGTGGAAATGCTCGATCACCCATCTGTCATTTTCGACGCGGCCATCCATACCCCAAGTAGCGCTGATGCCCTCCATGCTAATGTTGAAATATCCTGCGGAACACGAGAGAGCGCAAAGGATATTATATTATATACATAAAGCCGTCATACTCCAATAGGCTTAACGCCTATTACGACCTAAATATTTCCCTCATTATGACGAAAGATCCGAGCAACGACGGAGCGCGACTTTATTGATACTTTTAGCGCGAGTCTATTCGCTGTGTGGCTGGGCATTTCAAAATTAATGAAATTTTTCGGATAAGTGACTTTTCTTATTTAAATTTCGATTGTCATATTTTTTTCACTTTTGACGATGATTTGGTTAAGTAATCGTGTTGATTCTTGCTAAATATTTTTTCTTTTGTTGAAACTTGTTGCTATTTCAAAATAAATTATAGCTCGTTGTTTTTCTTTATTTGGTTTATATTTAAGTTACATAACAAATAATAAATAGTGTAGAGAAAATGATAAATTGTCTTTAATATTACTTTTGTTGGCGATTATTATTTTAAATTGACGTTTGGGATGTACTTTACATCCTTCTTCAGGATAACTATTAAAATGAAAATTTAAACTCTATAATTGGAAGTACTAAAATTTATCTGCAATCTTAAAAATAATAAATATATATCGTTAGAGATGTTCAGGCATTCGGCAAGTCCATTTGGCAATCCCCGGCATCGTAAATGTCTATACACTTAAAGTACTATCGATTTTGTTTTGTTTCTTGGTTTTAGTTGCTTGGGATTACCAGATTTTCTAGATTTTCTGATGGCTTGGGCATCCCCAACATATATACTTTTATTATTTTTTATTATTTTAGAAAACCGCAATAATAATTTAACTATTTTTGTATATTTTCATTTACATGTAACTTTAAAAGTTGAAAAGTTGACTAAAATTTGAAACATTACTTACAAACAATCTTCAAGCTACTCATTAAAAAATTGCACTAAAATTTTATAGCCAGCCGAAATTAAACGCAAATTAACTGTCCTATTTCCTCTAGATTTTCAACAGCGTATAAAAAATCTACCTTAAAAGTTAAACGTCAAACTAATGAAAGAAACAATGCAAAAACCAGATCCTTACCCTTTCCACCAATCTGGTAGGGTCCAACAGTGCCGTCGGCCTTGTAGTTACCATCGATGAAGACCTTGGGGATCTGGATATCAACTTCCATGGCCATACGGTTTCCACTGTAGCGCGGCCTGACCGCGAGGAAGCTGGTCTTGGCCATTCCGTAGGTTTTAACATCACGCAGGACGAATCTGCCCTGCACCTCACCATAATGGAACTCGTTCTCAATATAATCGATCTGCAGCGGATCCAGCGGCGGCAGCTCCAGCTCGGGAATTCCTATAAAGTCAATGCCGACAGGAATCCGAAATTAATAAGCGAGCTCGAGCGAGGATTAGATTTTCAGCGAGGAAAATTCTTACCTTTGACGAAGGTCATCCATGACTCCTGGATGGCGAGCCTGAGACAGGACGAGTAGTCGGGGGTATCGCGCTGGCAGACTTTCACGGTTCTGGCTGCAAAAGACACAAGAGATATCGGTATGCATCGGTATGCGTAGAAAGCCGCCGAGAGCTCGCCTGGAGGACGTATTATGTCTAAGGACGCGCCTCTAACAGCGGATTAATTGTCTATGCAATAGTTCGCGGATTATACATGCCGGCCTGTTATAATTGAATCGACGACATTGTAGCTCGGCGTTGCGCTCGTGCGCTCCGAGAATTTCAATGCGAGCTGTTATTACATTTTTTTCTCTCTTTTTTTTTGCTGGGAGACGCGTCCGTGTATCGGATTGTAGAGCGATGAGGGGGTAATTTTGTAATTTGTGGGAAAATTCGCGCAACCGCGGATTAATGTGGAAAATAATAGATTGAAGTGATTAGCGGTATGACGGTGGAAGTTCGAGGCAAGTTCGGCGCGCAACTCAGTGATCGACTTAATGACCCCGTTCTCTGTACACGGCGATCCGCGCACCTATAATTTTGGGGGTTCTGCGTCATCTTCCGCTCTGCGCGGCTGACTTCCTTGTGTCAATGGATCTTGTGTCTTTATTCGTTTTTCTATTGTTTTTTTTTAGTGTTAGAGTTGGAATGGGATTTTAAAAAACGATAAACTTAATTTAATGTTTGCAGTTGTATGTGTGGCATTAGTAATCATTAAGGTACATTGATTACAATAATTATTTATAAATGGAGATAAAATCATGCAAATATTTGCGCAAAGATTTAAACCGTATTGCAAAAGGTATAATGTTCTCTCTAGATGTAATTGCGGTTTGAAAAGATTAGCATATTGCTTTGAACAGTAAACACAAGAATGCACGTAGTTTTTATGTACATCATTAAATGACAATCTAAGGCTTGAATTAACATTCAATCGCTAACAAATTGCTGGATATGAAATATATTAAAATTATATTTATATTTTATTAAAAGCATACTTTTTTCAAACAATTATTGTAATAAATTTCTTAAAATGAATTGATATTCTTAGTATTAATAAAGAGTAATGACACTAGCAAACAGAAAGAAAGCAATGGTATTAATAAAGTTTAGCTTATGAAAAAGTAATTAAACTCAAGGTATCAGTTCTCTATAAATAATAAACTATCAATCAATTGAAATTGCGGTAAACAATCACAAACTTGTTGGGAAACATTAAAAAAGTTCAAGTAAATAATTGATTGAAAATTTTCAATTTCGAATGTAAAATATATTTAACAAAATGCAAGAATTTCTCCAGTTTCTATGTAAAATCGAATTTTATTTACAGTATAAAAACCTTAATAAAGAAAACTAGCATACAATAACCCGCATGAAACTGATTTTCACTCGTTCGAATAAACAGTTCCAAAAAATTCGTTCAAACCAAAAAGCTCATTAAAACAAAAACAAAAAACTGAAAAATTAATACAAAAACTCACGCAATTGAACCTCCTCGGCGCAGGAGGCGTGGGCCACGAGGAGCGCGCAAACGAGCGCGCAGAGCTGCTTCGACATCTCTTACCAGTTGCTCCTCTATACGCACAAGGCACGAGATTCAAAAATGCTATGCCCGGCCGGCCAATTAAACGCTCTCTTTATATAGTTTCCCGTGCCAAGGACTCGGGAGCGCGCGCAGCGCTAGCAGCGCTATTCAATCTTTAGCGCGCGCGAAGCAGCGAGAGACATACGCGAGAGCTGTGTTTTCTTGTTGCACTAGTGCTGCTCCTGCTCCTGCCGCCGCTGCTGCTGCTGCGCTCCAGCTATATGCAGCTAGTGCGTTGCAAAATTGCATGTCATTAGCTCTCCCGTGAGCGCATATGTAGGCACGCGTCTCCTCAGCGATATATACTCGCTTCTTGATGCTTTAAACGAGCGGCGGACCGGTAACTTTGTTGATAAACTGGATGAGGGAGATTTCTTTATTTTTGGGGAGAGGTATGTGCGGAGGGCGATGATCGAGCTGGGATACGGTATAAAGCATCGGGGGGACGCGCCGGCTTGGAGATTATATGACTTTTTTGGCTTGTCATTTTTGAGGAAAAAGATGGAAAGTCATTTGCGCGTTCTTGGAATGGTTATATATTTGCTTATTTGTGGTGTTATGTCGATTGTCAAAAATTTTCTTATGATTACAGACGCGATTTTGGTAATAAAGCGTCGGGATTATAAAAGAGCCGAAACAAATCCGTTCTCTTATTAAATTCGCAATTCAAAGGACTTTCAATCGCAATGGACAATATTAACTCTAATCATCCGCTCATAAACTAACTCAACATGAAAAATTCATCAAAATTGCGCCTCATCCCAGGCGAAGTTTCAGCCTTATTTATTCCAATCAAAACAAAGATCATCTCTCAAAAAGCCTAATAGACAAAGAACATTCTCATTATACTCGCACAACCAACGCAGATCATTTACATATTCCCCGGCGCTAATAAAACTTATAGTCGCCGCTTATCAAAGCCGCGCATCTCAGCAGCGCGCGGAGATCGGCTGGATATATCCCAGAATATAATCAGCTCCTCTGCCGAGCTATAGACGACGGGGATGCTAGAGAGATAAAAATAAAAGAAGGCGCGCAGGCATATCTCTCGCGCGCGCGCGAGCCGCAGGCCTGAAAAAGGAGAAAGAAAAGCGTTTGTTGACGCACGGCAATACTGGTTCGAAGACGAGTCTCTTTATGCGCTCATCTTGTAACTAAACGCGTACGTACACTCGCGGCCAATTATACGCTTATTCAAGCTCTCTTGCCTATGTGTATACGTACGAAAGGTCGCTTTTTTTTCTAGCGGAAACTTTGCACCGACTATACATGCACAATATGGCGAAGGTGCGAAAATTCATCTTCTTTTCGAGCCGAGATGAAAGAGAAAAAGTGGAATGCGCTGCTGTCGCACGTGTGCGTTAGAAGCGCAGCGCGCGCGCTTATTATGTAAGAAACGAAGAATCTCATTGTGATTGAGAGCCGCTGCCCTTGAATCGGCATGCAGCTCGCGCGAATGAGGAATGAGCTTGAAGCTGCCTCTCTCGCGAGCAGCGCCCGAGCTCCATTATCCATCCAGAAATGTTTATTTATTATATGATCGGCTCTTTTCTTCGCGCGGATCTGTTATAATGGATATCGGCGAGCGCTACTATTACGGTCCCCGTCGCGCAGCTCTGTAGATACAGTTAGGCGTGCGCTCAAGGAAAGGGTGAGCTCGCTGATGATGTCATTTTACAATGGATCGATGGCAATCGATACTCGCTCGGATTATAAATTAGCGGCCTGCTGCTGCATATTTAAGCTGTGATAGTTTGTCTATTGTGAGGCTTTTTTTTACTTTGTTATTTATGGCTGCGGGCGTGATGGGTGGGTGGATGTAGCGCGGGGTATGGCGGGGATAGGTGCGGGTAATCGCCAAAAATGAAAATTGAAAGATGGTAATGAAGCGAAGAATCGAGCGGCCGAGTTGGGTATATAGATATGCCGAGAGCCGTTATTGATTGAGCGTTGACGAGAAGAAAAAAGAATGGTAAAAAAGCGTGCATTTAAATGGACTTACGAGTCGGAGCCGTTATTTGTCTTTTTTTTACACTCGCATAAAACTGCTGGCGTTTCTATTTATTGTTAAGGTTTAATAAATTCATTGTAAAGAGAACAATTTTATGCTCGAGCGGTCAATTAGTGTATTGTTTACACTGCGTTAAGTGGGATTGATTCGTATCGTCGTGCGCAATAACAGTGACTTTTTACATTTGTATATTGAAATAGGTATAACAGAAACAATTACAACTGCTTTGAAAAGTGGTAAACCTTGCAGGAGTGATAAACCGATGATCTACGTCTTCTTTGAGAAATGTCAAAGATTACACGTGCAAGAAATGTTGATTTCACAAATGTACTTTTTTAATTTCTTTAAAATTCAAATCACGCCTCCTTACATACTCCGCGCTATCCTGTATTATTAGTTTAAAGAACGCAATTTGAAAGATAAACTTATTTATTTAGAAACAGGTTTCTGCAACTGGCGTTTTTTAACTTCTAGTTTATGATGAACTCGGCAGAAATAAAAAAATAGACAGGAGTGCAATAAAAATACTCTGTGCTCCTTTTTCGCTAGTTCTCATTAAAGGATAATAAAATAATTTTTTTCCAATTACTTTTGAAAATACGAGAGAAAAAAAAATAGTAGGTCGTACTTATAAACCGTTTCATTACCATCCGAGAAACGTCATGAAAAATATTCAACCTACATGATAAACGCCAAGCGCCAATGTAACTGCTAAAAATAAAAACACACGCGAACGTAAAAATAAAGAAGAAAAAAATTTTCGGAACGTCAGCGCACTTAACTGGCTCACACGACCTTTACTCGAGTTTTACTACGCCGCCCATCCTAATACCATGATATCATTACAGAAAAAGCCGCGCGCTCCTCAACATCGCCAAGTCATAATCCCCCAGCGACTACATCCAAGCTCAGTTCCTCGTTTTCTCTCTCCAGCTCGTCCAGCCACCATCCCAAGCCCATCGCGATCTCGGAAAACCAATAGACTGGCAAATCAGGCGCTAAAGCGAGAGAAAAAAAGCCGAGCATCCGCCGCCGCTGGAGAGTAAAAAGCGCGGCAAGTGCGCTGACACACTTCTGTTGTTGTCTAAGGACGACGAGATGGCTCGCCGGTCGAATTTCGTTATCGACAGTTTCTCCTACAGCCTTTTTTTTACTATCTCTCTCCTCTCCTTTTGTCGAGCGAGCGAGAGGGGGAGAGAAAAAAGGAGAGGCGGCTCACGCGCTCGCCAAAGAATTTATGTAGGTCTGACTTTTCTATGGATAATGCGACCTCCGCTCTCCGCGGGCGCGAGCGAGCGAGACGGATCGAGATCAGCTTCACTAGCAAGCGAGTTAAGGTGTAAGTGTATGTATATATATATACGTGTATAGACAAGTGCGACGATCTCTCGCTGCGCAGAACATATAGCGGAGGAGGCGAAGTCCTTTAGCCGATAAAGTACATTAGCTCTCTCTCTCTCTTGGCTGCGAGTGCTTACATATTTATGCGTCCGTGCCAATTCCATAATAAAGAACATATAACGAGCCGTTTGTTAAGAGCGCTCTGCTCTCGATGGAGATGCAGCTCGCGCCGGATCTTATGCGCTGCTCCTCTGCCTTTGTTTTTGATGATAATGAGGGTTTAAGCGGGTTTATATGGATTTTCGTTTTGGTTACGCGGGTTGAAGTGTGTTTTTCTAGATAGATCGGTTAGAATTTGATATGGAAGTTTTGACACTTGACTGATGTCGTGTACCAAGTATAGGCGGTGTATAGCTTCGCGCGCAATTAAATTCAGTCGTCGCTCGCGAGAGCCGGTTATTATAGAGTTTTTCCGCGTTCTGCCACTTGGATGACTGGAAATTTTATGAGAGTGCGAAGAAGAAACGTAAGCTATAGCTCTTTGTAAATGAATAACATTAAATTAACGCGCTACGTTGTTGATTTTTAGCCTGTACCTATATCTGTTCTCTCGAGGCTGGAAATGTGCGTATCTACATTATCTACTCTGCGGAAGTGTTTTATTTCGGATGGGCCGCCAGATAAGATTGCCGATTATCAAATTTAAATTGTTAATCCCTGTATAAAAACAAATCGCGTTTGAATAATGATGTTTTTATTCGCTTCCATGTGTATTGAAAAAAAGAGCTTGTATATAGACAAATCAGCGTTTTGATTTGAGCAGAACTTCAAGGACTTTGATGAAATTACACACATAACAATTTGAGTTTTTTAACATTCATGGCAACGTTTTTCTCTTGAGCAAGATTTTTTCATTCAAAAACGACATCTTCAGTTTGCTATTTTAGAAACTGGATCAATGTCGAAATCCGAAGAACTTGATAATGAAACAATACTTTGGTCTTTCACTAAAACCGGAATAGATGCTTTCAAAAGACGTCTATTTTTAGTTCTTCTAGTACCGATATTAAAGGAATCTTGAATACCTCCTCAATGTGTACATACATACAGTATTAAAAAATCGTAAAAAATGATAAAATTATTCTAAACTTTGCCAAACATATTTATGAAACAATTAAGCAGAAACTGTATTAAATAATAAGATAATTAGATTTCTTATTTCAGATTTGTAACGTAGATGCACAGCTTTTACGTAACTATAATTTAGCTTATTATCTTTATTTTTTGAAAAATTTGAATATTGAAAAGGTTTTAAAGTATACTACGACTTATTTTACTTGAGTGTTTACGAACGTATGAAATATATTATTCAAACAAATAATATTCAAATTTTCAAGGTTGAGTTTTCCTCATTAGACCGCCGGCTTATTATTATGGCTGCAGGAAGCTCTACAGTCCCACAAGCATTTTATTTTATTAAACACTGAATACCTAACTCTGCGGTTCAATAATAATTAATAATTAATATTTCGAATTGAATATGTTCAAAGAACACTTTGTCGCAAATCAACAAAAAATGTATAAAAAATTGCAACAAAAATATCACCCGACAAATTTTATCAAAAATCTGCGACCAATCTCCAACCGCACCGCTCCGCAAAACAACGTAAACAAACCATAAATCCGTCCAATCACCTCCCCTCCCACTCTCCAAAACCATC
>JAPYZA010002853.1:0-25133 GCA_030522685.1 Eupelmus azureus | reverse complement strand
ATCTTCCGGTAAGACGAATGAATCCATACAAATTAAACTTGACAAATAATTTTAGTCCCAAACTCTTTAGTCAATATACTACTTTTTTCAAAAATAATAGTTATATTATCTTTTTGTTTTTGTGTATTAATAAGAATTTTTCTATTAGTTATAAATGCGACAATGTTTTATACATTAAATAATTAATTTAAAAATAATTTTGTAGCATGATGATTCTTTTAAATTTTACTAGATTAATTTACGAAAAATAAATCGTATTTTCAAAAAGTATCTTATTTTTTTCTATTTTTACGTTTGAACTTGTTGCACTCTTAAGTCTATTTCGAAGATCCTTTCTGTTTCTGTGATACTAACATTTGAATCGTCTTTATACTGTATAACATTACGCAATGTACATTACAAAAAAAATATTACAAAAAAAGAAATTGCTCGAATAATAGTAATAATTAGTTTTATTTAAATAATTAAATGGCAATAAAAATAGACTTTTTACTTGCAAATAAGTATAATTATAAAAATTGCATCCGCCATTATAAAATAAATGTTTCAACAGACAAAACGAAATTTAGAACCTTAGTCAGTAAAGACTCTATCCGCATTGAGATTAATTAGGGGTAGTAGCAGTTACACATGTAGCTGTATCGTAAAGTAATTGGTTGAGATTTTTTAGTTACCGGAAGTATTCTAAGAAAAAAATTAAGTAACAGATTTTATGGAAGGAAATTACTAGTTTAGTAATAAATGGATCTTAATGCAGCCTTTTAAAATGAAAGCTTTTTTATAATATCGTATAGTGCTAATTTGAAGTTAATACTGCTTTTTTTTTAACAGCTTACGGTGAATTATTTTAAAAAAATGTTCCTCTTTATGATTTTTTAAATCAATTTTTGTTAGTTTTTAATTTTTATTTCATTGTTTACATTAAATCATGCGATTTGATCTCAATAAAAAATATTTAAAAATTGTTTCTTAAAAATAAAATTTATCCAAGATTATTAATCCCAAGACCATCCAATTAATTTCCCCGTCACATCTGCCACCTCCGAATCCCAAATCTCACTCGCAATCTCAAAACATCCTCTTACAAAGCCTTAAAACACCGTCCCCATCAACACCACTCCGCGCAATCAAACCAGCCCATAAACCCCAAAAACCCCAGCTCCCAACAGCCACTTAACCAAACAACAAAAGGCCCGCTCTTAAACATTCGCCGCGCGCAATCGCTATCCTATCATCGTAAAATTTTTACGACCAATCGAACCCATCCACAAACACAACTCACCATCTCACTGCCCGCGCTTCTCGCTTTTTCTCAGCGACGTATTTGGATCCAGCGCTCGCGATTCCCGAGTCCAGTCGCGTACTCACAGAGCGCGCAATGACGACTTGGCGCGCGCAATCCGGGACTCTCTACGTTTTTAGCCGCGAGAAACCGATATACCGCCTGCATAATGCCTCGGCTCCGATGACTCAGCCCGCGGAACTCAATTAGCCGAGATATATATACGCACACGCGGAGTGTAACGGAGCATCGCAGTGGTGTATAAAATAGATGGGATATACGTTGTGCGATTTTTTTTTTTTTTGCTGGGGATACTGATGTGGCGCCGGTCGTCGGATCGCATTAATTTTGCGGTCGACGCCGATTCGACAGGCTGTTGTTTCTTTTCGACGCTTTTTTCTCTGCCGGAGCACGCGCGTGCACGCGCTCTGTTTTTCGTATGGAGAGGTAGTGCGTACGTGACGGGCTGGGCTCTTTACGTGCCGCGGGAACATGATATTTTCATTAGGCTTGATGAATGGGTTATCTGGCTGGTGGTAAGGAAAAATATTGCGTGTGATGCTGGAGAATCGGGGATTTAGGATATTTGATATGGCTTGGGTTGAGATTTTGCGAGGTAGATGAAAAGTGGTTGCGATGCGGATTTTGTTTTAAGGATTTTTGTAGTTTTATTGATTTTAGAATTATTTGAACTATAATGTTGATCTTGTTACAATTTGAAGTAATATATAAAAGTTTCAATAAAAGGTCTTGTGTAATTTGAAATTTAAAGTGAGGTATGGATTTCTTATTGCATTTCTTTAGGGAATACGTTTCAAAAAAATTGGTTTAAATTGCTGAAAGTTAAGCTGATAGTAATGACAGTTAAATTGGACGTTTTATTCGAACAAGATTGTTTTGACCTCGTCAAAGAATTCCAAAATTGTGCTAGTTCGCTGTATAGGACTAATTTCTACTTGACAGAAGCAATTTGGGCTGTGAATCACAAACTTTAAACTTTATAAAAAAATTTAAATAATATATTGATTTTGAATTTACATAATATTAGTACTTCTCTTTCTTGGTGTAGCCAATAATGAAGATTTTTTCAAAAATTAATTAATGTTATCCTACTTCTAATAAGTAAATTAATAAAATCATTGACAAAAATCAAAGACAAAAAATATTTGTCAATTAATGACTTTCAAAAAGAAAAAAAAGCTAAGAGGAAACCGTTGACATAGTAACACCTTGGTCTCAAAAGATTTCATCTCATAGTTGTCACAAGTAATTGCATTGTTATGTGCACGACTATACGAGTTGAATAACGAATCTTGGAGAAATTGCAAATTTTTATACCATAAATAGTTATATGCCCGACGTGTAGCCAATAATGGCAGACTGACAGCCTTTTTATTTCAGCAATTATCATTGACTTTGGGGCCCCGGCGGATTTTTTGGCCTGGAATGAAAAAGATATGACTTTATATTGCCGATGCAGGCGTGAGTCATAGTGTCACACTTACACTTCGCGCCCGGGCAAGTGTTTTTCTCGCCCCAGAAAATTACTTATATCTTATTAAGCCTATTTTTATATTTCGTTGTTTCTTTTTTTTAAAAGCAAAACATTCCAGTTCAAGCTGAGAGTAAATCTCTTAAGGCTAATTTAAGAGGAAATATTGTCATTAATTAAAATAATTAATCTTTAAGGCGTGGGTTGATTTTAACATAAAAAGCCAACAAACTTAATTTTTTATTTTTAAAATTAAAAAATATTCATAGTTTTCATGTGTACTAAATCTATAAATAGGGTTAATTTAGATTTTTGCATCACTAAATTTATTATGTATCCAAATCTGTGTCAAATCGTGAATTATTGCTAATCTAAATTTCAAGCCTATAAAAAACGCATAAAATTGAGATCACAATTTTTTTAAGTATTAAAACGTTCCATGTAAGAAAAGTAACCTTAAAAGTTGATAATAAAACTACGATGTTCTTTATTCAAGATATTTTTTCTGTTACGCTGCAAAGTAGTTAAAGGACAAGTTTAACAAGACCTGCAATTAATTAAATTTCTTTTCTTATCTTAAAAAAAATCAAAATAAATTTTTAAACAACACGTCCTTTTATTTTGAAATTCCACAAAAAAATAATTATGCAAAATTACGAAATCTTATTAAGATGCATTCTTGATATTACACACTTATGATATAAAAATTACATAAAATCCGCCCAGCTCAATGTAAACAAGCCGTTTGAAAAATCCGCAAAAAGCACGTACCCCAAACCCGCCACCGAACAAAACCAAAATAACCAAGCGGCAACCGCTTACATCACCCTCCAGATCACAATTAAATTAATTGCAGTCAAAGCGAGCAGCCTCCCCGCCTTACCCAATCAATCGCTCCAGCTCTTAAACGTCGAACTCTCAGCGCGAGCAGAGCTAAAAAAACATCACAAAGGCCTTAAAAAGCGCTGCTTAAATATTCCGAGAAACAATCAGCCTTAGCGCCGCGGCTCGTACACAAGAGAACTCCACCGGCGTTAATTGCCACTGAAAAGCCCGGCGTTCGATTATGTCACGGCGCGGGAAAATCGAGCGGCCCCGATAAGGCCGGCCACCAGGAAAAGCGCCGAGCGATTTTTATCTTTCGCCAGCGCCAAAAAAGCGACGCCGGCCTGCGCACGGCTCACTTTCGCTCCCTATATGGGCGACGCGTGCTCGCGGGCGCACATCTCGATTTGAGCTTGTGTGTGCGAGTGAGTTGAGCTCTCTTTTTCTCGGCGCGAGGATGCCGCGGATTTTTCGAGAGATTGGGTTTGTGGTTTGATCGATCGATCGATTCGATATTATGTGTTGGAGGGGGGGGGGTTATAAGTTGGGCACGCGCGTGGGGGGAGGGAGAGTGAATGCCAAGGACGAGACTGCAGGCGGTGATGCGCTTCCGTGACGAATGAGAGAGTTGCAGTTGGGTTTTGATGTTGATGGATTTTTGATGGATGTTGGTAGCGTTTTATAGGCAGAGTTTTTTGTAAGTTTCGTTAATGATTTTTTATGTTTAATTAAAAGATTGATTTAATTGATGTATAGAGATGAATTTAACAGGCATAGAACTAAAAAATAGTGATGGTAAATGCCTTGCTGTTTTTTTTATAACAAAACCCTATTATCAATTATTTTTGAACATTTAAAACTTTCTGCAAGTTCAAAAATTTTCTTGTGTGCTCAGTTTGAAAAAGTTCTAAGTTAAAATTTAAAAAAAAGTAATATGTGTACAGTTTTTTCATTGTCTGGTTAAACTAGCTAATTATTAAACAAACAGTGAGCTAATAGAATGTTACAAAATGAAATTTGATATAACATGTTTTCGTTTTTAAAATTTCATTACATACTTTGATATATAACATGTATATTTATTTGCAATGAAAATTTGATAGAATTAAAAATTGTGCTAAAATAGGTTTATCTCGTATGTTCAGCTTTCTGCAACCATAGCTCAATTAGGACATTAAACCTCTATCCATGATATCATTCTATATCTTTTGAAAATATGATAAATTGCATTCATTAATGTGGGCTATAATTTAGATGAACGTTAGCTATTAGGCCACTATCTTGATATCTGAACAATTAGTAAAAGCCATAATTTTCGTTAAAAAAGATATTGGGTTAATGGAAATTAGTACATAATTATGACTGGTTTTATGGAAACTAATAATTATGTTACGCCTGTTAGACCAGTATTTTAATATTTATGCAATATTGTAATAACTCATACTTTTTATTTATTCAGATAAAAAGATTTCCGTGAAAAAAATCTTAATTTTTGTTGTACGATTTAATAAATTATTTATACATACATTGCGCTATACAGTATTAGTAAACTACTTCTAGAATCGTATAATTTATGTCAATGAAGATTTTGATTTAAGGACTATTACTATTACCAACAAATATATTCAATAGTCGAGGTAAAAATTAACGTATTTAAACGGTGGTGTTGTCAATGAATACCGGTCTGACTGAAAAAAGGTATTGACAGACTACCGTATAATCAGTTACGCTGGCTTCAAAAGCAGTCCTGTTTCAATACCCACTCGATCAAACTCGAAAATCAGCTTCTGTCAATGTTTAAAAATTTTGAATATACTTAAGTGTTTTTTACGTTAAAATTCATCGTAAAGTAAAATTTAAAATTAAAACTGAAAGCTTCAGATATTCAATGGCCATTAAAATCATTTTATCCATGAAAATGTCACCAGCAGAAAACTCAGACTCGGCAATATCCGAGGAATGTCAAAATTTTTATTTCAATCATCATTACAAAAATCTTCATAATAAATATTCCAATTAACAGTGTTGCAAGATAACACATTCCCTACAAACTGCTCTAAACATAAATAATCATTAATGAAGCGGTAACGTGCATCGATAAATTAACAGGAAACTGCAAGCAATGAAACTACATTTTCAAATGGCTCAGGTATGCGAAATCGGCGACAAACCGATATCGCAGTATGTAGCTATCCCTCGTAAACTTCATAAACGCGTTTCTAAAATATACTGCGGGGGTTTCATTAGCCACGGGGTATAGCATAAATTCCCACTGTTTATAATGCGCGCGCGGCTAGCCTCCCGTAATCTAAATATCATCTAAGAAAGTGTGTATCTCGCGCTCAGAGACGTGGTTTCGTAAGGCTGTATTTTAATTTTTCTTGTTATCGTCCTGTTCTCGTACGATACGAATAGTTGGCATACCGTAAGGGCTAAAAGTTTTATGATTGCTTCAGGAAATGGTTGCTATTCTTTATGATATAGGTTCATTTTTAAGAGAATAATACGAAACGTTACTATTTATTTTCAAAAACTTTTTGACTGAAATAAAAAACCGAAAATATATATTACAGATATAAAGAGCAACCATTAAATAGCAAAATCATTTTAATTTCCTCTCGGAATTTCAATGATCTCTCTCCAAGAATTTCCTATCATTTCCCCCCGCAACGTAGCTATACTATGTATGCATAAAATTAATGCAAACTCCTGGTCTCGTTTTGTGATTGCAGCCGGACTACTACCGCGACGCGGCTCACTTCCGGCGCATTGGAGCTGGTCCCCAGTATAGCCTGGAAATTCCCCATGCCAAGCTCGACTATACGGGTACGTACTCGGTCGTCGCCAGGAACGAGCATGGCGAGGCGAAGGCCGTGATATCTCTACAGATTTATGCCAAAGGTGCGTATGTTTACACATGAATTAATATTGCCAGTGCTCTTGATAATAACATTTTTAGACTAATGAAATAAGTTCGGGATATAGCCAACTACGATAACGAAGTTTGGTAATTAGAAGTTTCTTGCAAAAATACATTTTTTTCCTAAAAGATATACCATTCGGTTAGAGAAATAAGCTGCTGTTTCAAAAAATCTTTCATGCGAGATGTTGTTTTGAAAAGATTTATAAGAAGGTGTTGCTAAAAGACTATATAATTCATTATAAATTTTTTGAAATGGTGTCTACTTGATTCTTTGAAAATGACATTTTATCTTTCAAATACGACAACTTATATTTTAGTTTTTAATTACAATAGTTTTATGAAAATAAATAAAATATTGCTTTTGTCAATGTTATTATTCAAACTACAAAATATAATTCTAGGACAAGGAAAGAGTGACAGTATGGATCAAAGCAGCATAAAACAAGGGTACGTACAAGATGTATTAATTAAAATCTACAAGTTAGAATAATGCGAGGTTAACAGTCTTGTAATTAAATGTTTGTTTTTTACTTTGCAACATCAGAAACGTCCTCAGTGTTCCAACGATCAAAACAGAACTGAAGGATATTCGATGTTGCGACGGAGACGCGGTCACTCTTGAATGCAAGGTATATGCACCTTCCGAGCCTCCGAATATTCGATGGGAAAAAGCTGGAAAGGTGCGTAAAATAATACTTACTCAATATTTACATTACACAAATTCAACAATGTTATCGCTCATATATTTGACAGCCTTTGCCTTTGGATGGTGATTTCTCAGCCGAATTCGATGGCGAAATAGCCAAACTCACCATTCATCACGTCTATCCTGAAGACGAAGGCGAGTACACGTGCGTAGCCACGAACGAACTGGGCAAGGCTTTCACTTCTGCTTGTCTTGTCGTTGATGGTAAGTCTCACTGAATTAGATCATATAGTCTCAAAGTTTTAAAAAAGCAGTACATACCTTACTATCACATTAAAGTCAGAATTATGAGTACAATGTGTCTTTGCTTCTCGCATACCAAAGCCAAATATTTCAATTTACAATTTATCACTCCCCTCATCGACCACCAAAATAAAAGATGTCATTGAATTACAAACGCATGAAAAAATGCATCCACACTTCAATCCAATCATTACAATAAGCATCAATATTAAACCTACAATACGGCTCGAGAAATTTGAATCTGACGTTTCGACCTCAACTCAGCTCCGATCGACCGATCGAAATGGAAATGACACGCTCGCTTTCAAGAAGGCAGCACTGGGGCGGCATTAATGAGTTGTATGGCTATTAGTCGCGCGGCACGTCCAGATGTACAACAGCGAGCGCTTTTACGCACGTCCGTACGTGACGAAAATCGCGGATCGATAGCCGCGCGCGTCAAGCTTAATGTGTAGGTGTAAATTACGCGCGATGGAATGTTAATAAAAAAACAGTTCGCTGGGAGCTAATGAATCAGCCTTTGGGTTAATGTTGAACTGCATATGGAAACTTCCGTTTCCCGTTAGCGAGTTTGCGTTTATTGTTTTGGGGATTGATGGTTTTGGTGAGACGTGAATTTTGAATCGATTGAAATGGAAAGTTTTGTCGGTAAATTTTTTTAAATGTAGGTTGATCGCAATTTGCTATGGCGGTGATTTTGAAACTTGTTTGTTTAGTAAAAAGAAATGTTTGCAACTTCAAATATCAGGATTTTTTAAAAATCGTAAAAAGTTATTATAAAAAAAACAAACTCAAAAATTAAATTTTGATGATGTAGATCTACGACAAATTTTTTGATTATTCATAAATTCCTAAAAAAGGGACGTATGTTTAAAACGTTTGCAATATCGGCAAGTGACAAATAAAGGTACTACTACTGTTTGTGGTGATCTATAGAGTCTTCTTTTCTTATATACCATTTCCCATACGAACAATAGAATCATTATACTATATGTACAAATTTATTATTTGTTATATTATAGTTCCTGAAGGCAAAGAAAATGTTCTTAGTCAGCCGCTTCTTACGAGACCTCAGGGACTTCTTTCGGCCAATTCAACTCCCAGATCAACTCCCAGGTCTACACCTGTTAGAAGCTTATCTCCTGGCCTTTCACGTAAGTATAGATAACAAATAAAACAAATTCAAATAAATTATGAAATAATACAAATAAATTCCAAAACTGCTTTTAAATACCAATAGTAAAAATCAGAAGTATTTTTATTTATTTTCGTTTATTTTTAATCATTAAAAAATTTCGATTTTGCTAATCAGTCTATTAAAGTAATAACCAATTCATACTTCAACTACTGCAATTTCACCCTTTTTCTCAACCATCAATCAAAACATTCCTACACCTAAACCTACTTCCCACAGGTGGCCGCGAGCTGAAAGCCATGCAGCTACCGCGTCGCATCGACGCAGCCGGCAGCCTGCGCATTCGCAAACCCAAAATCTGCCCACCCAAATTCTACACGATACCACATAACCGCGTGGCCGAGGAGGGTGAAACAATACGGTTCCAGTGCGCGGTGGCGGGCCACCCGGCGCCCTGGTGCGCCTGGGACAAAGACGGGATCCAGGTCACGCCCAGTGCCCGCATCAGCATCAAGGAGAAGGATGATGTTAGGATTCTGGAGATTGCGGAGGTCAGTCTCGAGGATGCTGGTCTCTACAGGGTCACGCTAGAGAATGACGTTGGCAGGACCGAGGCGTCAGCGAGGTTGGAGATCATCAGTGAGTAGATGTTTGATTTTTAATGTGGTTTGGGTATTTTTGATTTTGGAAAACTGTGGGAAAAGTGTGGATTTGTTTTGTTTATTTGGAACAAAGTTTCAGTTGAAATCTTCTACATTTTTAATGATAAGGTTAAAAGAAAATAGTCAAATCATATAATATCGTAATTTAATTTATAGATATTTTTAATTCTTTACCGAAAATATCTCAACAAAATAATTATAAAATTTTAAAAAATATAATAATTTTTTAAAAAAAAACATCTATTCTACATTATTCTACTGGCTTGTCTTATACAAAAAACGTTCATTTATGTTCAACATTTTTTCCATGCGCAGTTCCTCCCCAATATTTAAATGTCGAAAAACTGTGCCATCTTGTACTGGTAACCAGTATAATGGTACAAGTTCAGATACTTCAGGCGTTGGTCTCCTAAATATTGAATAGATAGATAGTATTAGACAAAGTATTATTTAGGAAATGATCTAGAACTAAAACAAGTAACTTAATTATAAAGAAAATAATAAGTGCTATTTAATATACCCAGTTCTTGCGAAGTTAGTCCACAATTCTATCATTTGTTGCATTACTTTGTAATCTGGAGTATCTTTTTTAAGAGGTTCTGCGTTTAAAGTTTCAAGAAACTTTTGATTAAAAAGATAAAGTATATCGTCGAAATGTGAAGCCCCTAAAATTGAAAATACATAAATTCAAAAGTTATTGAACTTTTTCATTAAACTTTTTATTAAATTATATCAAAAATTTAAATCTTGAAGAAAAAATTTACCTGAAAATTTGTTGTCAAACATTAGTTTTGGAAGAGTTGGTCCTTGGTCGTAAGTTAAATGGTACATATACGTAGGCGCGGAATTATGTTTGACTTGAGTTTCGATAATTTTGTGGATACCCTCAGTGAAATACGAGTCGCTTATTAGATCGACCAATTTTTCAGTATTTTCTTTTGTGATTTCTTCGTTTTTTAAATATTTACGCCTGAAATCGTCTACTGTTAGGTTTTTCCGTCTTAACTTCTCCGCAGTTCGAGGATGAACGAAATTATCAAAATTCATTTCTTGCTTTTCGTAAATATGTTTTTCGGTTACTAAAAGATAAAATCAATCAAAGTAATCATAATTGTAATCACAAATAAATCGTTATTGAATAATAATTTTTAATTAAATCGATAACTTAATGAACTAGTCAAACAAGAAACACTTTTTATATTACTTTTTAATAATAATATGCCTTCACGATTGTTGTGCCCTATGAGATATGGCACATGCACGCCATTTTCGGCAGCTTCATCTATCGGTATAGGCATAAAAGGGTTCGGAGATGAATCATCTGTTCCTGGTCCGAATACACTTAGGCATATAGGTTGTGTCTAATTATAAATAGAAGTTAGCTATACATGTTATTGAAATTAGACAATTCTGAGTAGAAAATTGAATAGACCGCACTAGGATCTTAAATTAGATTCTTATTTATTTAATTACATTTTAGTCAAAAGTCTAAATAAGTTTATAAACTTGTAATCGCGAAATTCATCAGCTTTTGATAATATTTTATAGTAACTCGTGGCAAAAACAAAAAAAAAAATATTTTCAGGTTTATAAACATCCAAATAAGCATTACTTATTGTTTTTTCAAAAATTATTTCCTGAATATCACGTATTGTATATTTTTTTTAAATAATAAGAATTCATGAGGATTGATAATTTGTAAAATTTACTTTGTTTTTTGAAAATTTTGGAAAAATAAAAAGTAATGCCTTTTTTATTCTGAATTTTTAGCAATTTGAACTCCAAACATTTTATATTTCTACGTCTCTATAAAAGTCCATAAAATCGGCGAAAAAGCAACTTTTTTACATACCGGATCAAATCCTATTTGAAATTGAATTTCCATCAATTTTGTAGCATCTACTGTTCGTAGAAATTTGACTGTTTCAAATTCATTCGTTACTTTATGTCCTAAAAGTTCACATAATTTTATGGCATATTGTTTCGGATCCCCGAATACAGATGCCCACGGATTAATTGCAACTCCACTTTGGGAAATAGCCTTGTGGAAGAGTCCTAAAAATTGTTTATAAAATTATCATCAGCAATTTTAGTTATAAAAATTGTATTTTTATAACTAATATTTATAGCATTTAACCTTTAGCCAAAGGTGATAAAGTTAAATAATGCACAGATGCGCCTCCTGCGCTTTCGCCAAAAATTGTTACGTTTTCAGGATCACCACCAAAATTTGCAATATTATCGCGGACCCACTGCAAAGCCATAACTTGGTCTTTCAAACCTTGATTTCCTGGAGCTTCCTTATGCTTTAAATTCAGGAAACCTGATGGAAAAAAGTATTTTTTACAACAGTATTTTTTTACAAGCATTTTGAGTGACTTATTAAACAAATTTATAAGTATTCCAGTTTCCATACCAAATATTCCCAGCCTGTAATTAATCGTGACCAATACTACGTCTTTATTCATGAAGTAGTCAGGTCCATAAAACAAGTCATTTCCAGAACCAAATATAAATCCACCTCCGTGTATCCAAACCATGACAGGGCGAAGTGATTTTGATTTAGTGGATTTTGTAAACACATTCAAATATAAGCAGTCTTCTGATCCACCTTTGATATTTGCTATAATTTCGACTTGCTGACACATTGGACCATACTCTAATGCATCTTTGGTTCCTTCCCATGGCTCGACCGGTACGGGATCCTGTCATTTTTGATACTTTTAATTATAAAGTAATATCAAATTGTTATCCTAAGTAAGTGTTAATATTACTTTTAAAATAATAGAATTGATGATAAGAAAGTACTGAAATGCTTTCATTATTTGAATTAAAAGATTAGATAATTTTTACTTTCGATAACGGTTATGTTATTTACAAAAATAAATTATATATAACTTCGGCTTATTATGTAATTAATTAATATTTTGTTTTTAATTGGATATTTTTCCTTACTATATGAATATCAAAGTCCAAAAATTGAAAAGCAGTATCCAAAAATAAATGTATATTGCTTTTTAACTTTATTTTTTTACTTAATTAGCTATTTTTTTATTATTTTATTTATAAAATCTTATTCTCTTTGATTTTATGTATATATATTTTTTTATTTTGTTGGGCAATTTATTAAAAAATTTTTTAATCAAAAATATAGTTTTGTTTCATTCAGAATTATCGATATAATTAAACTATAAGTCTAGTAATACATTTTTATTCCATGAATTCTGTTCACTTAGCAAAACAGATTCAACTATAAAAGTCTTTAATTAGTAAACATTAAAAAGTACAATTTTGTTAACTTTGAAAAGATTTTTAGTATTCTAATTATTTAGTATTTTTTAGTATTTTTGGTTAGTATAAGTATCGGATTTTAAAGAATAAAGAATTTTTTAATCAAAATATAAAAAAGAAATTTTAAATCTGAATTAAAGTGATAGCGAATGAAATTGTTAGTGCGAATATTAAATGTTAAAACTTCAAACTGAATTAAAAGTACTTAAATTTTAAACCTTAGCTTATATTTTCTATACCTGTTGATCTACTTAAACATATTTACTTAAACTTATAATAATACCGGTAAAACCATACCCGAAATCTAAGTTCACCAATCGGTGGCTTTGCAAAAGGTATCCCCTTAAATGCATTGTACTCAACGCCTTCCAAACTCTTAACCAGAGCACCTCGTAACCGGCCGCACCGAGTGTCCACCTCCGGTTGTCCCATAGTGTAGCGCTACAAGATTCAAAACAACACTGATCGCAAACGTTGACACCAAGGCAGCCCGGCAATCGCTTTTATATACGCTCGTGTGCGTTATCGGAGCGTCTCTCTGCAGACTCATTCCCGATTATACAGTGTTTTGTTTGCGCACGCTCGGTCGGACTGGGCGTGAATGAAGGTAGATTGCTGTTATGAATGTAGAATTGTTGTGTTAAGAAGATATCTGATTTTATAATTTTTGTAAGTTGGAAAAATAATTCTGGAAATGATTGTAAAAAAAATTAATTTAGGAAAAATTAATTGGAATTATAATTAACAGAAGTTTTCAGTATAAACATAATTATAAAAGATAGGTGAAAGATCTACCGTAAGAAGTAGGTACCAAATCGTGCTTTGAAACCATTAGAATTTATTTGCTAAGGAAAAGTAATATATTTATTTTTTAGTCGATTGATAGCAATGTCAATTATGATTACTTAAAAAAATAAGGGTAATGCGTAATAACCAATACACGTGTCTATCTAGTTGATATAATTCAATTTTTTGTGAATAATTTTTTCCGCATTATGATTTAATACTAGTAATTATTTATAAAGTCTCGCTGTATGATAATATTGAAGAAAATTACTGTTGTTTTGAAACGCCATAATTTATTTTATTTTTTGTTATCCATCTTTTTTAATTAAGCTTTTAAATCTTGCAAGTTGAAAAAAATAATTTTATTTATGTACATTATATTTATACACATTACAATTATGTACATTTTACTTAATAAAACATTTTTATCTTATTATACGTATTAATTGTATTTTGAAGCTTGATAAAATCCTTGAAGTAACGATATTGATGTCTTATATTTGTCGATAAAATTAAAAAATACGTTCACTCCTATATTGTAACCTATATACTAAATTTATGAATTACAAAATATTTTTTTATAATTTACTTATAACATTTTTGCCATTAATCAGACGCTGTTCAACATTTATCATGCTATTCAAATTTAATTCGTTGCCAATGTCCATGTAATGTAAAAGCGTAGGATTAGTTACCGGTGCCCATTTTTTTGGTATTAGCGTAGAAGTAACTGGTGTAGGTTTCCTGTGTATAAAATTCAACAATTAATTTTTTTAACAACGCCAATGAAATATTGTAATTGAACCTATTGAAAAATTTCAGATGAGATCTCATCTAATTTTTCATCTGAGATCTCGTGCCAAAATCGCAAATGTGATATCATCGGATTTCTCATCTAAAGATACATAAAAAAAGAAAAAAATATATAAAAAGTGAATTCTAGCAAATTTATAAAATTGAAGTTACTTTCTTCTTATGAATTGTCAAATGACGTCTCATCTGATTTTCTTATCTGACGATTCATAAGAAAAAAACTAAGTTTAATTTTATAAATTTGCTAAAATTCACTTTTATATAGTTTTTTCTTTTAATGGATCGACAGATGAGAAATCAGATGAGATTTCAACTGCGATTTTGGTACGAGATTTCAGATGAGAAATCATATGAAATCCCATCTGAAATTTTTCAGTAGGGAATAATTTAAGAGAATCATGTAATTAATTCTGAGAAGAGTTAGAGCTAACGGATCAGTGGTTAGCTACGACCATCATCGTTTTCGAAAGAAATTGTTCTGTTTTTAGCATTAATATATTTGTTTTAGAGACATTACAGGGGCGGGGGGGGGGGGGTTCTTTAGTGACGATTTAGTTGCACCCACAGGGACTTTTTTCAACAATGTTTTCAAGTGGTGGAAATTATTTTTCTCGAAAAATAGTAACACTGTATAGGAATTAATATAAAATACTAAAAGTAAGAAAGACTAAGGAATACTAAAAGTAATATTTGTTTTCATCAAAAATAATTTCGGCATGAAAAGGCTAATTAATGTATAGATTATTTAACATATTAAAAAATTCAAATTAAATGATGTCTTTCTATGTCTCCAAAAATTCTATTAATTATAGATTAATTAGATTCTATTAACAAAATTTGATATAAATTTTTATCACTAAATATAATATATAAATTTTATTCGATGGTCGAGGCTATCCAACTTCTGTACTTGTATGACTTTTTGATATATGTGATGTTCGTAATTATATGTGAAAACAAGTTAAACATTCTTTTTAAATGATTGAAACGTTGATGTATAATGAATTGAGCTTAATATTTATTATAAAAATAAAATTAAACGCACCCAGTTTTCGCGAAGTTTGTCCACATTTCTGTCATTTGTTCCATCAATTTGTAATCAAAAGTACCTTTACTTAACGGTTCAATACCCAATGTCTCGTAAAAACGCATTGGAAATAGATATGGAAGTTCATCAAAGTGAGAAGCTCCTGAAATTCGACTCGATTATTCATGAAAACTGTTACATACCATTTACTTTCGTAACTGTAAATTTACATGAAGTAAAATTTTTATTTACCACTCATTGATGTATTTACTATTAGTTTTGTGAATGACATTCCTTGGTCATATGTAAATTTATAAAAATATATGGGCGCCAAATTTTGCAGGACGAATGATTTGATTAATCTGTGGTAGGGAACAGCCATATACATGTCCCCAAGTAAATCGACCAACTGAACAGCATAATTATCTGCTGTTAACTTTGTACAGTTATAAATCACTCTCAAATCATGTGGTGTCAAATTATGTTCGCGTAGTAACTCTACTAAATGAGGATGTATGTAATCTTTAAAATTTTTATCCAGCTCTTCATAAGAGTAGTTTTGTAATGCTAAAAGATAATAAAAATTAATTATTTACAGTTTTTAAACTACTTAATTATTTTTATGAATTAAATAACAATACCTGCTAAAGCGTAGATGCCTTCCCGATTATTGTAGCCAAGAAGATAAGGAATTTTAATTCCACTCTCTGCTGCTTTCTCTACTGGTATTGGCATCATAGGATTCATAGATTTACTATCTACTCCTGGTCCAAAAGGATATAAAAATTGTATTCTCTCCTGTAAAATTTTGTTTGCATATTTTAGAAGTCACTTTCAAAGTGTAATTTTCAATAATATTGCACAGTTAAATATCCGTTTAAACATTCATCATGCGTTTATATTTGAACGAGTAAAAATCAGCTACACATATTGTGTCTTTTATTCCCACCTCAACGATAATGACCACTTATTGCCTTGAAAAGGCGCGCAGAAAATGGCCTATTATCCTGCTAGCATTTTTATTAGAAAAAATAGAAAAATTATTGAAAAAATCAAATAAAAACAAATAAGTGGCCACAGTTAAGGTGGGAATAAAGTACTATATTCACCTCGAGAGTAAAGACAATTATTCCCTCGGGTAATTACTGCCCTGGCTTCGTTCGGGTAGCAAAACACTCTCGGGGATGAGATGCGACTTTACTCCCTTGATGCATAATGTACTATTTCTTATTCAATTATCATTTTATATACCTTATTTGTGCGCATTTTTTCTGACATCTTAGCTAATTGCAGGCAATCAATTGTTTTTAAAAAGTTAACTATTTCTTTGGGTTCTTCTATTTCTTTGCCTAAGAATTTACAAAGCTTATGTGCGTACTGCTTTGGATTTGGTGGTACCACCCATAGGTTTACACCAACACCACTTTGAGAGATAGCCTTGTGGAAAAGATCTAAAAGTTTTATTAAAGAATAAATTATCATTTTATTTTAATAAAGGTTTATTTCTACTAGAGAAACCTTTTGACATAGGCGATAAAGATAAATAAGTTACAGAAGTGCCTCCAGAGCTTTCGCCAAAAACAGTAACGTTCTTAGGATCGCCTCCGAATTTAGAAATGTTCGCTTGTATCCATTTTAAAACCATGACTTGGTCCTTGAGGCCTTGGTTACCTGGCGCTGCTTCATCTTCTAAATTCAAAAATCCTATGTAAAAAAGAGGAACATTTAAACTTCTATATAAAAAAGTTTATTACTAGAAAGTTATTAGTATAGTTATTATTAATAATTATTAAACTATTGTGATTAAGGTTGCAAATCATTAATCGGGAAACAATGATCGTAAAAGTATATAATCAATTTACCAAGAACACCGAGTCTATAATTAAAAGTCACTAATACGACGTCCTTTCTGAGTAAGTAATCAGGACCATAAAATTGGTCATCTCCGCAGCCAAAGGTAAATGCACCTCCATGTATCCACACCATAACTGGAAGCCGAGCTCCAGATTTTATAGATTTGACGTACACATTTAAATACAGGCAGTCCTCACAGCCTATATATTTCCGTTCGAACTGATTGTACTGAGCGCACAAAGGACCAAAACTTATGGCATCTCTTGTGCCTTTCCATGGTTCAGGAGGTTGTGGGTCCTGTCAATATTGAATTGCCTTAAGAATATTAGTACATTACTGTTTATTAGTTGTTAAGTCAATTATTAGAGAAACATTGAGCACGTTAGAGGATTGTTAACATTTATTTCCGAAAATGAAATTACTGTTTTTCTACTTCAACGAAAATTATGCCAAGTATTTGTCAATTTTCTTATAGAAAAAATCATTGTTTATTTTCGGAATGTACAAGAAACATTCGTATACCGATAGCAATAAAAACTCTCTAATATTTATTCAGCAAAAATAATAAGATATAAAATAGTTTTTGTAAGCTGAATGAAGCGAGTCATGATTGCAAATGAGGTATAGTACTAAATCTTACTTCTAGTTTTTTACTCGTGTTGTAAATTGATTGAAAAGCAGCAGACATTTATACTAATTTAATAGGCAAAGGATTAATAGATAATAATTATTATAATAAAAAAAAAAATAAAACAAAAAAAATTAAATAAAAAAAAGAAAAAAAAAAAAAAAAAAAAAAAAAAAAAAAAAAAAAAAAAAAAAAAAAAAGTTGAATCACATATTTGAAAGCTGCATTTCTCAAGAGAAGATCAAAGTTGAAATGTCAATATGAGTGTTGGAAGGTGACTGCCAATGTTTCTTCAAAATTATCGAATATTTATCCTCTATCTGTCTCTCACCTGAAATCTGAGCTCACCGACTGGTGGTTTCGCGTACGGCACACCCTTAAAGGCACAATAATCGTAGCCCTCGATGCTTTTCTGGATCGAGCCGCGCAATTTGCCACAATTGGTTTTCACAACAACTGTTTTTCTCATTTTTATTGAAAAATCTATACACTGGGTTCCCAATTACAGGCCAACAGCTAAATGCGGTGCGCGTTCGTTGTAGACTCGTAAGCAAATGTTTCAAATTTGAATACAGTTGAGACCTTTGCATACGTTATATAATTATCTGTGCAGTATGTAAACGACAGCTCGTACCTCGAAAAAAGAACACTGCGGTTCGAGTCGATCGTGTAATATATATATAAAAGAAATTTATGTTGTACTTTAGGAAAATGAGGTTTAAGGATACGAATAATCGTTTTAAAAATATTCTGTAAGCATTATAGTTAAAAAAGAAAAGCAGGTATAGAAGAAATAGAGGTATGTGAATAAACATTTTAATATTTAAACTCATTTTATTTAATTTGTCAAGAATATTTACAACAAATAATAATTGTATAAAAATATAATAACTTTTTACGTAAACATACCACTTACAAAAATAACAACATAACATTTCGTTAAAAAAACACCATTTTACAAAACAAATTATTTTTTTACATTAAGTACATAAATTATAACATGCTCCTCACATTTTATTTTTTACATTTTGTCTTGAAGATAAACGTTCATCTATACTTAGTGTACTTTCCATTCGCAGTTCCTCATTAATATTCAAAGTTTGAAAAACTTTCTCATTCGTTACCGGTAACCAATAAGTAGGAATCAGGTCCGATGTAAAAGGAGTTGGTTTTCTTCAAAGGTCGAATGAAAGAAAATATTTAAAATTAAATTAAGTAAAATTTTTGTTACAACTATTTTTTGTATAAATCATTTAAATTAGATAGATTAGATGCTTTTATTATCAAGTGAAAACATTTTTCTGACCAAGTACCTTTAAACTATCATTTTGTAGTAGTATTTTGCGTCTACAATACGGTGTAAAAACGTACTTTAAGTATATTTGATCACAAAATATTGTTTGCGCTTAAAGAATTGGCACGAAAAGTAATATATCATAATTATGTTTGTAAAAAATTTAGTTTTAAATTCTATAGAAGAAATTATTAATGTTTGGTATTTTTTACGTACCCATATTTAGCAAAATTTGTCCACATTTCAATCATTTGATTCATTATTCTATAACCGACTGTGCCTTCTTTGAGTCGTTCAATATTCATAACATCATACAAAGATATGCTGAATAGATATTGTACTTCATCAAAATGGGAGGTACCTAAAATATGAAAAATTCTAATAAATTATCACATTTAAAAATGTTAACATAATGAAATTGTATTAGAAATTCATACATACAATTATAATATTACAAATAAGAGCTCACTAATAAACACATCAATTTAATTATTACTATTAGAATCTCAATATTAAATAAAATTGCGATGAAATACCAACCTGGAATCGAGGTATTGGCAAAGGCTTTTGTGATCGAAAATTCTTTGTCGAAAGTAAAACGATAAAAGTATGTAGGCGCAGAACTACCCTTGACTTGTGCTGCTACTGCTTTGTGTATACCTCCAATAAAGTGGAAGTCTGACAATGCATCAGCAAGTTTATCTATATTTTTTTCACATATCTTTTCGTCGCCAAAATAGAAACGACGTAATTCATTTGGAGAAATGCGATTTCTTTGCAACAGTTCTGTAGTAGTAACGGATTGTAAATAGCCTTCAAAATTTTGATCCATACTTTCGTAATCTTCTGGTTTTAGTCCTGTAAAAAATTAAAGATTATTTTAGTTTTTAGTAACATCGACGAAAAAAATTTAGTGCTAATAATTATCTTAAGTTTGCTTTAAAAGTACCTGAAAGTATAAAGATTCCTTCTCGAGTGTTACAACCTATGATGTAAGGGACGTGGACACCTTCTTCAACAGCTTTTGAAGGATCTATTGGCATTAATGGTTCTAACGATTTATTATCTATGCCTGGACCAAAAGGAATTAATCCGCTTAATTTTTCCTAAAACAATATAATTTTTTTAAAAGGTTGTGCGTAGTGAGGAGGTCGAAAAAAACGATTTTTCGAGTATTTTGAATGAAAAATATTTCAATTTTTAATATAAAAATTTATGTACATATTGAGGTAACATTTAACTTGATTCTAATATTTTTTAGCTATAAAAATAATGATTTCTAAAGCTGCTACAGCTGATCTCTGAAAGTACCTCAAAAAACGGCATGTGTAAAATATCTGTGAACTGGATCATGAAAAAATAAAAATTATTTAATTAATATATGGTATTATCTGGATTTTTTCAAAGCCATCATTTTGTTAAAATTTTATGTTTTTTATTCCTCCAATTATAGCCTACCTTATGTGAATTAATTTTTTGTTTTTTACAATACAGAGATATTTTGTTCATCGTAAGATGCCTTCTTTTTAAAATATGTTTTTAAAAATCGGCTATAACAGCTTTAGAAATCTTTTTTATGTACATTTTTATATTAATAAAATAAAATGTTTCTTCATCAAAAATTCTTTAAACATCACTTTTTTAGCTTCCTAACTGTGTATAACCTCTTAATGTCAATAATAGAGAATTATAAGTAATCAGGGCCAAAAAACGGTTATTAAAAATATATTCGAATAATAGCTGTTTTCAAAACTGCAATGGCATTAAAACATTTTACGTACATCGCGTGTTTTAATTTTCTCTTGAGCTGTTATTAATTTATTACAGTCAATTGTTCGCAAAAATTGTACTAATTCTTTTGGATTCTTTGATTTGTTTCCTAAAGCTTCACATATTCTATAAGAACTTGTATTCCTAGTACGTGTCCACATATTACATATGGTGCCACTTTGTGAAATTGCTTTATGAAACAGACCTGAAATTTATGAAATATTCCATTTACTATATTTTTGATAAAAGTTTTATAAAGAAAGTTGAGTTAATATACTGTTGCGGATAATTTATGAGTTATTAGCAATCTCTGATACAATTATTAGGTATAATAATAAACATTTACCTTTTGCCATTTTAGACAATGCCAAGTAATGAACGGATACGCCACCAGCACTTTCCCCAAAAATAGTTACATTATCTTTATCACCTCCGAAGTTGACAATATTTTCTTGTACCCATCGTAAGGCCATAACTTGATCTTTAAGACCTTGATTGCCTGGCGCTACTTCATCATTGAAATTGAGAAAACCTGTATTTAACAAGATACATTATTCAGTAAAAAATAATAATATTTAAAGAACCCTAATTATCCATCACATAGAAATTCAGTATTTTAAATGGTAGTACTTGAACGATTTAAATATACAAAAGCTTTGCTGACAGGTAAAATTATCTTGCCCATCGAAAGTGTATAAATATTGAATTTACATATTGGCAGTAATTATTTTTTAAAGTGAAAATATAACTTGCGCACACCTACCGAGCACGCCGACCCTGTAATTACAGGTGACAAGGACGATATCTTTTCTGAGAAGGTAATCAGGTCCGTATAGCAAATCATCTGCCGAGCCATACATGAAAGCCCCTCCGTGTATCCAGACCATAACAGGCAGTCGATTTTTGGGATTGACGTTTCTCACGTAAACGTTCAGATAGAGACAGTCGTCGCTGCCTTGTATCGAGCGGGTAATGAAGTCTTTTTGGCAGCACGGCGGCCCGTAACTTGTAGCCTCCCTCACACCTGGCCATGGCTCGGCTGGAAGTGGGTCCTGCAATTAGCCATGTTTTATCGTTCGTCTTTTTAAAATTTTCGATCTTTTTTTTTAGGTAAAATTTATAAAAAGATCTTATAAATTATTATGAGTAATTTATTATGAGTAAAAATTCTATTTAGATTATTACGTAATTGAGATGATTGAAACAAACTACGTCAGCTTATTTGTTTATTCAATAAGTTAATTTGTACAAAAATATCGTTCATAAATAAGATAAAAACAATCATCTACCAGATAATTTATAAATTAATCAACAATTAGGTAATATTTTTAAATATTAAGAAGTTAGTCGATAATGCAAACAAATTGAATAATTGTATAAAATCAGCGAAACATTTCGACGATTCATCACCCTCTTCAGACTATGAATTAATCGTCGTCAAAACTTTGCGCCGATTTTATACAATTGGATTTGTTAGCATTATCGACTACCTTCCTAATATCTATACTATCAAACAAAAACATAATATTTTTTAAATATTTTTAAAACTAAATTTAATCATTAGTTTTTTATATCGGTACATTGCATACTACCAACAAAATTTGTGACACGCAATGATTTTCATGACCGGTAACACCAGTCGAACTCGAACTTACGAACAAACCTACGGTACCGCTCTCACTTTAGCTGTCATCCCCACTCTCCGCCACTCGTCCAACTGTACACTCTGTCTGCTACACGCATTCTTCTCTCCCACTCACTCTCTCTTACTACCAACATTATACCACTTTCAAAATTTAGCAAGTCAGCGAATATAAACTTACCCTGAATCTCAGCTCTCCGACTGGTGGTTTGGCGAACGGAACGCCCTTAAATGCACAATAATCGTAGCCTTCGAAGCTTCTTAGACGTACGCCTCGGAGTCGGCCACAGCGCGTATCAACGACGACGCTCATGTTCTTCGGTATAGAGTCAGCCGCGGTATATATATATACTTAGAGCGCCGTCGTCGATCTCGTGGCTGCGATCAGACTACTGCTGCACTTGTGGAGGTCGATAGCGCGCGCGCGCGTCCACATTTCACTGCAGTGGCGGGGTATGCACTTTTTCGGTCACTGGCATCGAAAGCGCGATTAGATTATTTTCGGTAATTGAGGTGTTTTATTGATTGATTTAAATTGGATTTTATTAGAGGATGATTGAGTAGCATAAGTAATTATTTTTCTAAGATAAATAAGTCTGCATTCTACTTCTTTATCAATATAACAGACAAGATTATGAAGAAATCAAAGAAAGTTATTGTTTGTATCAAGATGATATTTAATTTTTAATAAATTTATTTTCAGTAACTTTTAAGAATCGTTTTTAACGAATCATTTTATAATTTTTAAATGCCAACGTAACGTGAACATAAAATTTATTTTTGCGTTTATGAAAATAATATTTGTATATTCACATTTTAATAAATTTGTAAATTCTTGAAATATATTAAATTTTTTTCGTACATAAATCGTGTTGCTGTAATAATGTTAAGGTATGTGATCAAAAGTTTCAGAAATAAGATAAATTGCATTAGAAGATGAAAAAATTGTGAATATCACATTAATTATTGTATTTTACACTTTAAATCTTATACTAAAAAAATGTATGTGATTTTTCTAGTCAAAGAAATTTTTCTTACCGAAAAAAATGGCGGTTTAAATAAGACTTTTTTTCAATTATGTTCTGTACAAATTTCATTACCATTCAATAATTCAGATATTATAATTTCATATCAGGCTGAAAAGGTCACGTGCAGATAAGTATGAGTAATAATATTTTATTGATTTATAAATTTTGATTACATTCTATGCTATTATTATTAATTTATTATTGCTTTGAAGATAAATATCGACAAATGTATAAGGTTGAAATAATAATTATTTTTTTCATATTAATTTGTTGTAACAGAAAATACGTATAAATAAAAAATAAAAAGATACGAGAATAAATTTTTAGAAAGATTATACAAATCTCTGAATAGAAATTATTAGTTCATATATTTGTTTTAATTATATCAAACTATTGCATCTCAAAACTTTCATTATTATGTACCTATGTTCGAAGCAGCAAAGATTTATAAATAAGTCATAGTAATACTGTATGTTAAAATATATAATATTTTTTACACTGTTTTAAAGCATATTTTTGTTTTTTCCAAAAGGAAAACGTTGGTCCATATTCAACATTGTTTCCATCCGGAGCTCTTCACCTATGTTCAAATATCTAAAAACGGTATCATTTACGACAGGTTGCCAATACAAAGGTATTAGTTTTGATGTCGAAGGAGTAGGTCTCCTGGAACAAAAATAAGGATTTATTAAATGTTTTGCAACGAATTCAAATGCATCATTTATTCTTTATCATACCCAGTCTTTGCAAAATCCGACCACATTTTTGTCATTTGTTCCATCAACCTATAATTTGTCGTTCCTCTTTTTATTGGATTTATGGCAAGTCCTTCGAGTAAACGTATACTAAATAAATGAAATAATTCCTCTCCGTGACAAGCTCCTGTAATTCAATTACTGTTTATTAGTATGTTATTGTTTTAATTTAATAGCATATAAACTTTATCTTTATATGATTGACCTTTAACAAGTGCATCCATTTTCGTTTTAATGAAAGAAAAACCTTTGTCATAAGTGAATTGATAGAGATAAGTACTTGCAGAGCTTCGGTCGATTTGCGTTTTAACAACCTTATGAATCCCGTCTACAAAATGCATATCTCCCCATAAATCCGCAAATCTTTGATCGTATTTTTCGGATATATTTTCTCCATGGAAGTATAGTCGAGTTAAATCTTCCGTCGTTAAATGATTTTTGTGAAGTGTTTCAAAAAATCGAGGATGCAAATAAGTATCAAAATCATAATTTACCCTTTCATAGCCTTCCCGTTTTAAATCTGCAATATATATCAAATAAATTATTTTTCTGAATATTTATCATAATTAATTATTCTATGAAAATATACTAATTAAAATTGAAAATATTACATTATGGTTTCAAAAATAAGTAGCATATACTCATTGTAAAATTGAACGTAAATTAGCAATTGTTTTAAATTAATAAAATATTCTATTTTATAATATGGTAATATTTGTATTTATTACCTGATAAAAAGAATATTCCTTCTCCATTATTATATCCCAACAGGTAAGGTATGTGAACTCCTTCTTCAGCAGCAACCGATGGAGGAATTGGCATAAATGGTTTTGTTGATTTACAATCCACTCCCGGACCAAAAGGAAAAATAAATCGAATTTTATCCTATAAATATAATTCATACTTTTTGTCTAAAAATGTATTTGTTATGCATAATGAGATTTATGAATTTGTTTAAAAAATCGTCACTAGAAAAA
>JAPYZA010002852.1:0-22956 GCA_030522685.1 Eupelmus azureus | reverse complement strand
AGTTTAATTGACACAAGATTTCGTCTTCTAATTATTCATACTATGCAAAGCAATAAAATTCTACAAAAAGCAATAAAACCAAATATCGATCGCATAAAATTTAAACCAATGTTCATCAGATGCCAGGACAAAGTAGATTAATAGAAAAGCTATCACGTTGTTTTCATGTGAAAAGTTTTTTTCATTGGGTGATTCTATGAAAAGCGAAGCGCGAAATGCGAAAGAGAGAAATAAAAGTGGCACATGGGGATTAAATGGAGATTGATCCAATGGCAGTAGGCAGATCGACTCTCGACTTTTCGCGAAAACGATTTTCCGCAGCAACGCGTGTCGCCTTTCCTCGCTGGGATGCATCAATGCAAAAGAAGAGGAAGACAAAAAAAGAGAGCAGATCGAAGGTGAAAAGCGAAGGAGACAAGTTGGCGGATTCAGGGAAAAACGATTTTATGCCAGCTCAAGCATAAAGTATATTAACTATATACATTTGTTAATATGTCAAGGAGATACTGCTCGATTTTACGCACGTAACATAGAGATTGGCATTGAATTAATTCTGCTTTCTTTAACTTATTATCTTTACAAATTGAAATAAATATGTATGAACATCGATAGTTAACTAGTTTTATGTTCACCAGTTAGCTTTATTGACTTATGTTATAAAATAATGTTTCATTTTAATAATTCTTTTAATTTTTTTATTTTTTGTTTAGAAAAGTGTTATATTTTGTCTGCAGAAATTTGAATCCTAATAACTTATTCTCACTGAAGAATTTAAACCGAAAGTAAAAAACAAAAATTAAATAAGTACAAATATTTTTTAAGCAAATATTTTATAAAATTTTAAGACCGAACATTGGTTCAAATTAATTGCTTTTGCACGCTGCATAATTTAAAAATATATAAAGTAATGTTTTTGAATTTCAAGTAAACCATCAATTCTATATTGCATCAAAAAAAGTTTTCGGTAATCTACTTTTAACTAATAATAGGATAGTAGTAAATTCACACAAAGAGCTTTTATTTATCTTCTTATTTAAAAGTAAATGAAGTTTAAACTTTTAATAAAAACTGATAATATTTTTACAAAACTTATAAAAATTAAATCAAACTTAAATAATTATTTAAATAAATATGTATCGAGATCTTAAGTAGCACAGTTTGCCGAAAATTTATTAGGCCGTAGAGTTATCTTTGGTATTAATTCCTGTGTGCTTTAATATCCAATTATAGTAATAATGAATTCGAGTATTAACACCAGGATAGTCCTTAAACTCATCAATTTTACACAATGCCGGGCCCGTAGAAACTATTCCAACTAGTTTACCGTCTTTAACAAGTGGTCCACCGGAATCTCCAGCGCAAACATTAGATTGCCGATCACCACAGCAGAAATTGTCGTTCCATATAGAACCATGCACAGGCGCAAATATTTTTTTACAAGCGTCCTGATCAATCACTTGTAGCATGGTTCTTTTCAAAGCAAATGAAAACATAACTCCACCCTGTCAAGATGAGAAATAATTTTTTTTAATTGGCTATAAATTTTAAGGTAATTAAAATACTTCATTACGCAACTAGTGTGCTAAACAAGTATTTTACGCACGACAAATACCCGTGAATGGAAAACTTGATAACTTATTCATCAAGTATTAAGTATATATTTACTAATATGTAAAAAATTATGGAATAATTAAAAAAAAGTATATCTTACACCTTGATGTCCATATCCAGTTACTATTACTTTATCCCCTGATTTAAGGGGATTAGAAGATATTGGGATTGGTTGCTGATATTCATTAAATGTAATCGGTTTTATTAACTAAAAAATATATAAATTTATTAGAATTGTTAGTTAAATTTGTAGATAATTTCATTTTTCATTATTCACCCGGCGTTGAACAAAAGTTCGATTTATTAAAAATCATATAAAATCCTCACCTTAATCAAAGCAATATCAGAAGTTTTCGATTCCTTGTCAAAATTACCATGTACAATAATTTTCTCAGCCTTATAATAAATTCCACTCTGCCACACAGTAGAACTTCCAGAAGTAACTCCAAATATATCATTTCTGTAATAAATGTTACGTTTTTATTAATTTAATAAATTATATTATTTTTTCCCTTTTATGCTAAAAGAAAAAGTTTTGTATTGTATTGTATTGTATTGTATTGAGTGATTACTCAAAATATACTAATAAATTAAAAAAATTATTATACCCAATACAATGAGCTGCTGTAATAGCCCAATACTCTGAAATTATCGCTCCGCCACAAAACGGTATACCTTTGTAATCGATAACTAAAACCTGCAATTTATCTTTAATAATCAATCTTATTATGTAAAAAAATATATAAATTTATTATTACTTACATGATACGGTGCTCCTTTTATTGAAACAAAACTTCCATTGTAAATAGAGTCTAAATTTGAAGAAAATACAGTAAATATAATAAAATAATAAAATATAATAATATAATAAAATTCACTAACTGATTGAATTCTTAAAATAAAAAGGTTTATAACTTCTATAATTCAATAAGTAAAATAATACCTGTACAAGAACAAAGCAAGCTCATGATAAACATTAAAATAGAAGCAAAATTCATGATGTTCATTATACTGAACCGCAAAAAAGATTTCTATAACAAGGAGAAAACGAACCAAATTATTATTGAGTTGAAAGTTTAACAAATAACGTAAAAATCGTTTGCCTTAGAGAAATTTGTACACATTTTTATAGTAAAGCCAAAATTGATTAACCATGTGAGATATTTGCAAAAAATCTTGTGGAATTTCCTCTTAAAATTCAGTAAAACAAATCATTATGCGCATGTGCATCGCGCATGGCGTAAACAATGCTAATGCCTAACCACATTGCTGTCGTGGGATTTTCCTGTAAGTTTTTCTTCTAAATATCACAGCACATTTTAAAATTATCACTAATATTTGCTCTAAATTAAGACAGTTGCCTCAATATCGTGACAAGCTTATAAGAGATTATCCTTAGTTTTCCTCTCCGTGTGGCAATTCCATCAGTTTGCCTTTAATACTAAGTCAGTTTCTGGCAAAATAAAGTAAGAATGTAGCGATATTCACTTATCAGTAACTCCAGAAATGGGGAACTACTTATCTCTATGAAATTCTGTTTAATTGTATAATTTATTTTATCTTTTGAGTTTATTAAATTATAAAGGCATATGATTAAGTTATCAATCATCATATAATAAATATTCAATGACGTCTTCATTAATATTCATCTATGACCTAACTGTAACAAATAAAGTATTAGTTACACTGAAATGTAATAAGTGAGTTACGTTTTTTATTTTTATTATTATCGTGGGACTACTTTTCCGTCATGCTCAAGAATTATGTCTTTACCTGAAGTCACTAAAAACCTTCAAGATAGACTTCAAAAACAAAACCAATAATAAAAACAAACGAAACTATTGCGCTCTACATTAATCTAGCGCTATTCACCTCGCTATGAGAAAAAGAATACCTACCCGCTTATCTCCCAACCAAGTCGCGAGTGCGCCGCGTCGAACCGCCAAGATAAGGAGCGTGAAAAAGCGCGGACGGGATAAAAATTACGAGCGAAACGAATAAGAAATTGAACGGTTGATAAAAGCGGGACTAGTGAAGCTGAGAACTGCAGCGGAATCTTAAAGCTCGGGCGACGAGCAGCTCGACGAAGGTCGATCTAATCGTACGCTCCAGCTTTAATCGGAGACAAGCACGGCCAGAGGCGTCGGGCTTGGCTATATAAGTTTGAAAATTTAAGCGAGTATAATGCCGTTATAAATAGTTTGATGGAGTGAATGATAGAATGATAGGCTGTTGTAATTTGTCGATTAATTAATTTAATATTACGGTGTTAATATTGCGTAAGGTATATGTGTTTATTTTTAATGATTTTATTTTTTTGTGAGTGTATGATTTGAAGAAAAAGTTTGATAACATAGGGGAGAGTCGGGTAAACCAGGACAAGTTTAATTCTAAGTACTTTATCTGCAGCTGTGATGCGACTATTTTTAGCAAAGTATGCTGAAAAAGCAAAAGTTAATAACTGTGCACTTGTGATATATCTCTGAAAAAAAAAAATTTTCTTACACAAAATTTAATATCATTTTTATAAGGTATTATTTTAATGAGATAAAACTTTTTTTTGTTGCATATCGAATATTAAAAGTATGTACTGAAATCATTCAATATATATGTTCTAGTAAATACGGGAATTATTCACTTACGTTTATATGTATGTGTATCTAAATACATCGATTTTACAGATTTACATAAATCTAATTTCAAAATAATATTTTCAACAACAATCTCTCACAAAGTAACAATTACCGATACAAATAATTCACTAATAAAATTATTAAAAACAATTCTTTACAATCTATTAAAACGTCTTATTCCATTAAAGCTCAAAACTTTCGAAAAAGTCTTGGCTCAGCTCGGATCTTAGCTATTTTTATAATGACTCGAAGACGGAATAAAAATGTCAGGGCCCTCGTGAAAAATAGCGAGAAACCCGCGCAGGTCCTCCACCGAGCTGTGTGTTTTTTCTTCCATTGTCTACTACTGTCTGGCTCTCCCCTTCGTTCTTTTGCTTTTGCCGACTTCCATGCGCCGCACGCCACTGCTACGTGGTTATTTGACGAGGACTCTGCTGCAATTACTCTTTTTTGCGAGCTCTTTCTACATTAGAGCTTTTTTTTATTAATTCATGCTTTATGGCCGATTCATTAAGCAATGCAGGTCATGCGAAGATAGAAAAAGTTCTGTCTTTCTAGATCTTCTATTTGCTTTAGATTTAATAGAATTTTATTTAATCTATTTCATTTCTCTAAATTAGTTAAATGAAATATAATAAATGTAGTTCAAACGAAAGATATGATCATCAAAAAAAGCAAAAGATTTATCCTCAGCAATTTTTAGCTTCATTAATTTATCAAGCAATTAGCTAGACGCCAAAATTAGCCGAACTCTGCACTTCACACCTTGCGCGGCTTCATTCAATAAGACCTCAGTTTTTGCACTCGTTTTGAAAATCCTCCACTATTCAAAAGAACCCTCCACTTCTTTAGCGCGCGTAAAAGACCGCTAGCAATTATTAATAAAGCCAGTTGCACGCGTAATTCAAATGTGCCTTAACGCGCTTTATCAATTGCATTTTTGGAAACCGCACGACGAGGCTCGTGGTCACAGATGGCCTTTGATGTGGCACGAGTAAATTTTTGGCGTACTTGGCCAGGATAAGTTGGCTGAGCGCAGTATCCGCAAATTATATTAGTCAGGAATGTCTTTGATTTGGTGGCACATTTGATATTTCAGGTTTTTTCTTTTTTCGGGTGAATTAGTTTATGGAATGATGAGGAAATTTTGATTGAAACAAATTTGCTTTGATTACATTTAGGTTTGACAGAGCTTTTGATTATGGCTTTTAGTGTACTCTATTCATGCGTAGAAACCAGCGTAGAAAAAATAATTTGTGCAGACGTATGTATCAACGGTGAATAATAAGAAATAATAACTTCAGTACATATTAAAAAATAGTTAATAGCACAAGCGTCATTGAAGAAATCTAACTTAAAATATTATTTTCATATAATTTCATGGAGTATAGAAGCAAATTGATTCATTATTTAACGATTGTTATTTCGCTTCAGAAAATATATTGATGAGATGTTGCATTATAAATGCACACAACAGAACGCTTGAGTTTGAAATGTATGACAAGCATTTATAGACAAATAACAAATTATGTCATATAATTAATGAAGGTTAGAGATAAATAGTAGCTGTAACTGTCACTGATCAGATTTTTCTTTTGCCTTGTTAATGGAATCGTCAGCAACGAATTTACTCGTATGTACAACATAAATATATGTATTATTAGAGTAATATGTATCTAGAGATAGTGGTTTTTAGTACACGTGCGAAAAAGTTGATTCTCGCAGAAGGGCAAATTGACTGCCCGAGAAAATCGAGAATAGTAATCGAATAAATCATGAATCAGTTTTTGCACGTTTGCCAATAACAAAAACAATATTTTTGATATAGTGGGTATAAATTGAATTTAGGGATTTGCAAATGCTACTTTACGCACGCTATATGAAAAAAAATTCTCGCCCTTGTATAAAAAACTATTCGTTTGATACAGTAGCTGTAAATTCAGTTAAGATTTTTGCAAAATGCTCAAAATGTTGCTTCATGCAAATAGTATCAAAATCATATAGTGTACTTCGAGAATTGCTCTAGCATTAAATCTCAAGGCTGTGGCTTCTCTCTTCTATAGGATAGAGAACTCTCTGGCTAAATTTCATCAAATTTGTCTCAAAGTTCATACACTCTCTTAACTAGTCACGGTCGACTCTAGAATTGTCAAGGAGATTGTCCATCGCTACCTTGTCCGCAATAGTTCGACAACGTCTTCTCTTGACAATTATTTTCTGCATGATCGGTGGACGTTTCCGTGGCCACTTGTCATACTTAGTTGTCGTCCTACATCCGTCAATAGTAGTCAAGAAACATTTTTGTCACTATTTTTATCTTTTTGCTCGGTAATGCCTTATGCTCTTTAACAAAAATCACCTTACGCACCAGTATCAAACCGTATTTTATACCACGAGAGCCGAAAAATCATCTTAAAGTTATGATTTTGAGGTTAGAGTGGTATAAAATATATTTATGTTCTTTTATTAAATATTATTCGATTTTCAGAATTAAAGTTTTATTTTTTCTGTCTAAACTTTATTAAGATCTCTTTGAATTGGTTTATTTTATTTTTTGAAGATAATTCATTCAATACGTTATATTTTCTCAGAATAATATTAATTTTTTGTTTTCTTTGTACTTGTTTAATAAAATCTAATTAATTTTTTCTGATGTTAACAGTTGATTTTGAGCATATTACGATTTTAATTTATTAAATTTGAATAATTTTCCATTTTCTTAATTTCGAATTAATTAAAATAAACATGTTTTTACTACAACCATATACTCTATGTATAATGTTTTTCTTCCTCTATGTTAACGTTTGATTCATCTCTGTAATTTTACGTGCTGTATGTATATCTATGTATGTATGTTTAAAGAGACTTTAAAAAACTGAGAAATCGAATGTGCAATTCTGTATGGCATTTATGCAATTCGTTCCATCATATAACAAATTATGTATTAATTTATTATAAATTGATAAACATTTTGCGCAAAAATAATAATATCAACATCAGACATTTATTGATTAATCTTCTACAATGTATATGGACAATTTTATAGCATTATAAAATAGAATTAAAGAAAATTCTATAATAATTGTCAAAATATATAGAGTGATAATCTATAATTAATGTATATACTAATTTTTTTACAAATATTATTCCAAAAATAAATTGTATCCAACATAGTCAGCTTTTCTAAATTCGAAAAATCTTTAACTTTTTCCATCAAAAGTAGGAATACCCAGTGGGCCTTCAAAATCATATTGAAAAAGAACTAAAAAAAAAGTCAATCGATGCTCCGGCGCATATATACACAGCAAGCCTTTCAATCCGAGGGCCGCTGGCTCGAGCGATGCCATTTCGAAATGTGTACAAAGTATCGGTGCCAACTTTATCCCCGCCTCCTCCCACTCCAGCCAGTGACTGTGTACCCAAAAGAGCGCGAGAAGAGGACACTTCGAAGTCCACTCGTCGTTTCGCTCTTTGCAGAATTTCGGAATGCGTCGGGATAAACAGGATCGAGCGGGAAAAACATGAGGGGATTCTCCGATTTCTCGCTGCACGAACTCAATCCTGGATGATCAAGATGAAAAGAAAAAAAAAACAAAACAAAAACGAACCACCCACGCGCACGCCTGTATCTTCGCCGACAACGCGTGAGTGTCACGTGAATTATTACGTGCGCATCGGGAAAAGCACGTGAAAAATGCGAACGAGGCGAGCAGCAGCTGCGACTCGATACTGTATGAATGTGTTGGTTTGTAAAGCGACGCGAAGGGTGTGTAATTTTTCCCATTTTCAACGTCTCGGTTATGATTTGCTTTAGTCGTGTGTCTTCTGCCATTTATATTTTTTTTCATCTGATGCTTTTTTTATGTCTGCGCTCGCGATTTTCTATTTTTCTCCTTTGTTTTCTAGGTTAATCTTTTCGTTTTTCCACTAACACAATATGTCTGCGCTATTTTTGTATTGGAATCCGTTTCGTATACTCTTTTCTATTCCTTTGTTCGGATCTATCTTTTAAAACTTACTGGAAATCATCAACGTGTTGCGCGTTTTAGCTTAGTATAAAAAAAGACTTTGAATTTGCTTAATTATGTTGAAAAAAATTTACGACTCTATTTCAATTTTGTGTCAATGCCAAACAATATCCTACTGTACTGTATGAATCTGAAGTGATACTTAGAATAAAAGAAACAACAAAAGCACGAACTAATCGACCGATCAAGAGACTAACTAACCGACTGCTGGATTGTTTCTACCTGGAATCAGTCTTGAAAGGAATATCTATTTCTCATTATCCGTATTTGAAACAGTTCTTTCTTCTATTGTTCGTTTCTTACAGTTCCTCCTACGAACGTTATAAGTCTCTTTAAAGTCATCTGTTCGTAGATTTTTAATATCATCGAGACAATCACCCACTGTTTTTAATATTTTTTGTACTACAAATCCCACTGTTCGGCATGATTACAAAAGTACTTATTATTCATATTCGAAAGGAATTTATAATTTATTATTATACATATAATACGAATAAACAATTTTCAAATATTCACTTTATCAAAAATTAGAATTGTAATATAATATAGGCAAGAATGGAGCAGAGTTGTACAATCTTTGGTTCTCATATTTTTTTAACACTTTAAGAAAAGATAAAATATTTAAAGTAAAATCATTTTAAATGTAAATATTCATTTAGCTGCGCCAATTTTTATAAATATTTTTTTCATTTTACCCTTATACAAGTTGGTCGCGTTCTCCTTTATAAATCTTAAACTCTGTAATGGTCGATTATCAGAAAAATGGTAGGTTTTGATGGCGCCACGTTAAATGCATTTTCCACTAAATGTTAAGGTATATAGTATGATTAATAAAGAAACAAATTCCCTCACTGCATATTTATTTATTCCTTTTAAAGATCAAGAAGTTTATAAAACTTATTTGAATATAATTCGAAATCCAACAAAATTATTATTAACATTTTCTTAGAAGATTTACCACGGTAATGACATGTAGGGCACACATACCGCAACCATTAACATAAATTAATTCAAAATACTTAATTACATATTCTACTTACAGTTAAATACGTTTAGTAAGACGTATTTTGCCCACTTTACGATACAAAAAGCCTTCAGTACTACAATATTACTAAGTTTTTAGTGCAAAAATTAAGAAAAAGTCCCAGACTGAATTCGAATTCTGAATAACACAATTTATTATGAACTAAATAAAGTTCTTGGTAAAATCAACGATCTGATAAAAATATTATGTTTATACTTTATTAAAGATTCTAATAAATAATTCATATTAAACGTATACAAATTTTCAATTCCTCTCTATAGTTCAAAATGTTTTAAGTATAATAATTTGATACTCGCCCATAAAATAATTTCAGAAGATAATCACTTCAAGCTTCCCAAGCCACCAATCAAAGCCAATAACACATAAAAACACATCCGCCCAACACTCGCATTTTTGAACACCGATACTCCCAGCAAATAAATAACGAGCATTCCAAATATCGATGCCTCTCCACTCTACCTGCCGGGGAATTATCAATCAAGCTTCATTCTCCCTCTCTGTTTTTCCCTCGTGCGCTCTGCTCTGCAACATTCCACGACATTACGGATCGCACATGCTCGACCCACTTTTATTGCTTCGATCGCGCCCGGCCCGACGAGCCTCTTCTCCTCACAGACATGCCTCTTCCATTTCCTCCGGCTCCTCGGCTATACAGCTGTGCCGCTTCTCTTCTGAGCCGCAACGTCGTTTTCCTGCCTGGCGCCTTTGCCCTTTCATTTTTTCTTGGCCGCCTTTTTTTTTCAGCGCCGCATTTGCCAGCCTCTGCTAATGGAGCTAGTTTCGTCTTTCGAATTGCACTTCCGGGCGATTCGCGAGGTTGTGACGTTTGATGGGAGTCGTTGGTATTGGACTGTTTTTGTGAGATGTGGAAAGGTGGTTCGGTGCTTGGGAATGGAAGTATCGAATGTGATGTTGATGCATTTTTTGCAACAAGTGAGCGCTTTCAAGTGTTTTTACATTAAGTTTAATGTACGAGTACTAGAGTGCACATTAAAGTGTATTGTATTTAATGCTATGTAACATTATATTAACTTTAATACAAATATTAAAAATTGCATTGAAATTAAGACAATATGAAACTCTCGTTGTTATAGAGAATGCAGCAAACCATTGTTTTTATTAAACTTTTAATTTTTCGATAATATATAGCGACGTTACGTTGTTGTTCTCCATTAAAATAACAGCTTGACATCGAGAAATTTTCAGAAAATTGAAAATTAAATGCTGAGAAATGGTTTTCCGAAATTCCGATAACAAGAAGGATTTCACATCAACTTAATGTAATTCTGCATTAAAGTACTTTTAGTATAAGTAACGAAAATTCTGCTTACAATAGATGTAAATTTAAAATTTCATAAATGTCGGCGTAAAACTTCAGAAATATCAAAAATTATCTTCAAGATCTTTTATTCTACAAAACAGTATCAGATTATTTCGTTACGCGCTTCGAAGTGATTGCGACTGTATCAAAGTAGTTAGAAAAGAATCGATGACTGTCGCGCGTAACCTGCACTGTAAACGCGGGCATACGACGTGCCCGACAAAAGGGAGACAGCTGACGCTAGCGCTTCGTGCTTGTCGCTGATGTTTGTTCCCTTTATGTAACTGCATCAAGAAGTGCAAGTAGTTCAAGAGATCAAATAACGTCGTTTTCCAGAGCGATTGTTTTACCGAAATATTTCCGGTAATAATGTACGATATTGAGCTTTGCATAGACGTACCTGGATTAGTTCTTTCTTTGTTATTAGTGGAATAGTGAAGTTGTTTACTAAATCTCTGAAGAGTCTAATGTGGAAACGTAATAAATATCACGAACATGATATTCACGTACTGTAATACAAAGCTTCCTCTTTGAGAAAGCAAAAAGAAAATACTGGTTATCAATTTATATATTTTAAAGTTATACTATTTTTGCTTCATGAAGAACTAACAAATTAATAACACACACCACATTCCAAAATATATTTACTAATCCATATAAATAAAAATAACAATACTGACCCAGTATTTTCCCATCGCAATTCAATGAAATCCCACTTCTTCCTCAAATTCAATCACGGAACTCGCCCACCGCCCCACACTGAAACCATGCACCATCGAAAATAAAAAAAAATCCCTCTTCCTGCGCAGAGTTCGTGGAAAAACGGTGCGGCGAGGACGGGCGCTGGATCGGCCGTGGCAGCAACCCGGCCGAGCGAGATTCGCCCAACGGATGGACCAACTACACCCCCTGCTTCACCCCGGAAATGCTCCTGCTCATACGAAAACTTTACACTGGCAGCGAAGACCTCGCCAAGGTACGTGCCTCAGAAGCTCACGTATATATCTATATGACCAGCGGTGCAATCAAACTTGCCGCTCCTCCATACTCGGGCCAACTTCGCTAAGCTCCGCGATAATCTGACTTTTAATCTGTTGGCGAGCTGTACTTGGCGTTGGCGACAAATTTTGGATTTTCGAGAGCTCAGGGGTTTGGGATTTGCGAGATTATTTTTTAATTTAATGTGCGGAGGGTATTAACTGGAAATGTAAATTGAAGAATTAGCGTCGGTATAGTTTTTGGGTGGATGAAATTCGATTTGAATCGAGGTTAAATTGTACTACTTAGATTGAATTGAGGGTACTTCATTTATGAGATTCAATTTAATTTAGCTCGCGTAACGGAAACATCTCTGTATTAATTCCTTTTCGTATAATGCAAATTACTTTCTTTATTTTACTCTTAATAGCATTTCTATCTCATCATTTCACTCTAATGAATAAAAAAAGCTCATTATTAGTCAATTGCCGCTTAACTTGACGACTAAAAAATAATGCAAACTTTATATAAACGGTCGCTCATATACATAAAATTATTACAAATTTGAGTCAACTTTACTATTTAGTCGTTTAATATTCTATAGTGTTCTCTAAAATTTATCTTAATAAAGAAAATGTTTTTTAATTCTAAATTACGGTAAAAATGCAAATACTTGTTAACGGTAACACCGTATAAGCTCTTAAAAATCACTAAAACGCTTATAAAGAGTGCTGCGAGTTTGATAAAATTATTAACTACAGGCTAAAAAACATGAGTTTTCAAAAATTCATCACAAAACCCTTTGCGCGGCATCCATCTACTAAATTGCTTATTTTGAAAACTTAATAATGAAAAACTCCACTTTCTTAATAAACGTCAAAGCAAAGGCAAAAAGCAGCCTCGAAACGAAATTGCACTCTATACGAAATCCGGATTAGCCGAAAAAGCTTCATTACTTAAAACTAGTCAGCATAAAATTAAAACCAATCCAATCGAAGTCGTACCTTCAAAAACATCCATCCGCCAATCCCAAAAATGCACCCAACGAAAAAACCCATCCAACTCGACGAACGACGCAAAAACACAGCGCTCCAAGTAGTAAACAATCAGTTCCGTCAGACGGACCCTGCGTGTCGCTCCGACTAATCGGCCCGCGTCGCAAGCAAGTGTACTTCGTACACAGCTCGAATAAAAGCGGATACCCGATCGAAAACGTAAGCCGCGCGATTCTAAAAACAGCGCTGTGTTCTCCTGAATTTCCGTCCCAGCTGCGCCAGTGGGATAAAGCAACGCGCGACTTTTAAAGGTGCCGATTAAATGCAAACACGATTACGCGATGCGCGAATGACGGAGTTATAAACGTACCGGGCGAGCGTGAAAATAGAGGCGCGAAAGACGATGGATTTCCATTCGTGTTTGCGAATACATATGCGGAGTTAATGCGCGCGAGCGCGATTTAATCGGAATTTTCACAGAGCGATGGATTTTCGGCTCGCTGGACTGATTGATGGAGTCGTTGTTGTGCATTTTGATAGCGCGAGTTTTAATGCATTAGTCCTGCTCGTGAGAGCTTCTTGAATATCTTGGCGCGTTATTCAATGCATTGATTTTTAGGTTATATATTGCGAGTGAGAAATGATTAAATTAAATTTTATTTATCAAAAGTTAAATTAAAAAATTATATTTTGTTAATCAGTTGCCCACATCGTTGTAGATAGCTATTTTGGTTTTTACTTTCACCACTCAACTGAAACTTAAAATTTTAAAATGTGTTTTTTTTTCTTACTACTATTTTATGTAGAACCTGAAAATTGTCTTTTTCAAATAATTATTTTTACGAAAACTAAAAACGTAATATTTTGGACTTTCTCCGCCATTGTTCACTGATCTATATCGTTTATTTTAGCATCTTACATAAGTAATGATAATAACAATATTTATAACTTTTCACAATAATCTTTGTATAAAAGTACAAAATGTATTTATAATGGAGCAAAGAAATTATCGTTCGCTGTTCGTAGTTAATTGAAGGTTGAAGAAATGAAATTTCTTATTGATCTATGCGAAACCATGGTGTTATTATTTTGACTATGTTATTTGTAAAAATAATAACACCATGGTTTCGCATAGTTGAATAAGAAATTTCATTTCTTCAACCTTCAATCAAAATGTATTTATTATTCCAGTGGTGCTGATTATTAATTTTTTATTCATACGATTTTTGAGAATTTTATTTTCACAGGCTTTTTTTAATGACTATGTAAATAGGCTATTTTTTACATTACTTTTAGATGTGAATAGAAATATTTCATTTTGAGTTGAGAAATTGAATTACCTGCAGAAAACGCATTTAAAATGTGAAAAGAAAAAATTTCCGCTCTGATTTTCGATCGAGCAACTCGAAATTTTTGGAGCGTTGAAAATTCTTACGAAGTATGTTCAATGAAATTACTTCGTGTATCAGAAATCGTACTATAGGTGATATCGTCTATCGACAGTAAGGAGAAAAATTTTTAGTAGGTAATGTGGACCTATTGAGCAAATTTCCTTTAATTTCGATTTTTCTTTTATTACTGTAACAAGCATTTATAAATTAAAAAAATTTAATTTAAATTTTATTGGAGTAAAAATATTTTGTTATTACGTGGTTACTTCTTTTGTGAAACAATTTTGAAAATATTGCATTGATACTGTCCTTTCTAAAAAGTTTTTCTATCAAAATTACCTTTTGATGCATTAGTTTTAAAAAATGCTACGTATTTGTAAAACATTTTTCAATATTTTATATAAATTTTTAATTACTTTTTTTAATAAATGAAGTATTCAATACAAATATTGGTACTATCTAAAAGAATATCAATATATTTACTAATTATTATATTATATATAAAATTAAAAGAACTTTTTCGTGTCTTAATGTAGGTCAGACTGGACATCGCTGCAAAAACAAGATATTTGGAGTTTGTTGGGCTGAGTATATCCTTAACGGCACTACTGATATCCCTATCAATCTTCTGTCGATTTAGGTATTTAAAATTAAATTGAAATATTTATAATGTAATACTCAGATGTATATAAAATCAATTACTTTGAAAAACATTTACGTAGCTTCAAAGGTAAAAAATGAAATGAATTTTTGAAATATAGGTATAAGCTGAAAATTTTTCTTTCATTTGCGCTGGTTCGTATTATTTTGCCATTTCGTTTGGAAGAGCAAAGTGAACAAGCAGAATGCAAATTTTTCCATTTAACAAATGAATGAATATGCATGTGCTCAGCGATCAACGACATAACATACGTCACATTTAATTGCTTTCACTTCGCAATTACATTATTATTCAATATATATGTATCTGCAGTACGAACTGCATGAATTCAATCTCTTTGACTTACAATAGAGAATTGAAATTATTACGTATAAAAAGTGAAAGAGGAAGCCTGAAAAATAACAGTATTTAATCATATATACATATTTTATGGAACTTCCTTATTTTAAAATTTTTAAATTTAATAATATATCTTATTGACTTTAATAAAATTCTTAAAATTCAATTTTCACAACTTTCTATCAAGACTATAAAACTATTTACAGATCACTAAGAAACACGCGAACACGGATTCACAAAAACCTCTTCGTTGCCATGGTGATTCAAGTCGTTATAAGATTGACGCTGTACATAGATCAAGCACTTTTCAAATCGAAGGCTCACGGTATTCAGCACGGCATCCAAAACACAGTGAGAGCACTATTTTTGTATTTTTATTTCTTTTATTTATTAATGTATAACGGAAGTGCCATATTTGATTTAGCCCATTCTTCCGTTAATAAACAATGTTATGGTTTTATAAAAACAATTTAGAATTTGCTCTCTATAAATTTTAAATTAACTATTTTAAAACTTCATCATAGTAAATAAATTAAAATCTCAAAATGTGAAAAATAACTTTTTTAGAAGAATATCTTTTTTAGAATAACTTTTTTACAGAAATATAAATTTTTTTGATTTTGAATATAAAATAAAATGTATTATCTAATTTTAAATATATTAGAATAAATTTTTCTAAAAACCTAAGATCAAAAATAACAATAATTTCACTGGTATACGTCCAGCAAAGAACTTTCCTTAAAAATACATTTTTACTTCTAATTTTTTTGTACATTTGAGACATTAATAAAAGACATATTTTTTACTAGTTACATTTTTAGAACGTGTAACATGTATTGATGTTAAAGGTTAACTTTAATATTTAAACGTTTAAGCAAATATATGAAAATTGTTTATTGTGCATAACAATTTATAAGTTTTAATCTTAAATCTTATTTGTTTGCGATTAAAAACGTTAATAATTTTTCAATAAAATTGAAACTTAATTCAAATTTGTATGTTAATCTCAAGTAGTACTTTATCTTGTTAATTATTTGCACTGTTTAGCCCTTCCTATGCGAAGCGAGCTACGTTCTCCTTGAATACGCAAGGACGGCGATGTTCATGTGGATGTTCATCGAAGGTCTTTTCCTGCACAACATGGTAACGGGTAAGATAAGGCCATTGCACTCAATTCACAATCGAATAATCTACTTACCCTATTTCCGCACTTCCTTTGTTTAAATTTTTATTCAATTCTTATGGACCTTTAATCTTCTTTTTTTACATTTACTTGTTCGCACTTTCACTTTTGTTTAAGATGTACGGATAGAATAGTGCATCGAGCAACTATTTAGTAAAATGATTTCCATACCAGTAGATTTTCTCACTTTGCTCCAGTAACAAAAAAGACAAGTGTGGGAGTCATCTACGCTGACTAATGCTGTGTATTATTTTTCCATAAGAAAAATATCTATAGTAATGATAACAAAAGGTTGTGAACTTGAGCTTCCTTAAACTTTAGTATCAGTCAAGCAATTTGAACCAGATTTATCTTAGTGTGTGCCAAATTTGATTAATATCTTAAATCTAAAATTGCTAAAAAAATATCAACAATATTGCAGATTTGCCCCTAACTAATATCACCATATAATTGACTCAAAAACCATAGCCCTACACATGTGCACTCTATTTTTACAGATCCATTTTAATTTAAATACTGACTTAAAAACTTTTAGCATTTCTATTCTACTTCTCTACTGTATATTTCCATTCAACTATAGCAATTAATTTTTGCTTGTTCGTATATTGATTTTCATTTTCTCAAGTGCACCTAGCTTATGAGCATCTCATTTTTATCCAACTGAATAGCGCAACTAACGATAGTCTCTAAAAAGACGATACTGAACGCTTTATAAATAGGAAACATTTTAACAAGCGATATTCATAAATGTTGTTCTTTTAGTTTAAAAATTAATTTAATAAATTTGTTTATATAAAATAACAATAAAATTACAAATAAATATGCTAATAAATTTATTGCATATGATGTTTGATTACTATATCAATGAAAATTAACTTAATTGTAATGTCACGAGCTTAGTGTTATGTCATACGACTGTGCTATTACATATGTACTACATATTTGAATACATCATTTCAAGGTAATTTAGATCGCTGGGCTTTGCGAAGCGTCCTACCTTACATTATATAAACGAGAATACATTTTTTAGTTATTTTTAAACCTATCTCTATTTCAATCTGAAAAAATATTATTTTCAAAATATTACTATTATCCATAGGTATACTTATTATAATAAAGTCGGAAAACTTCATTTTTAGCGTATTTCTGAATTTCCGATAACTATAATATGATCATCTGAATTAGCATATATCTTATAAAATAAAAAATCATCACCTTTCCTTACTTATAAATTTTTACCACTTACCACACAATCGCGATGATAAATCCACCCCTCATAAAGTAAATCCCAGCGTTTCCCTTTCACCGCAATAAAATCTTCCTCACACCCACACACGAGCCCACCACTACTGACATTAACCCTATCCATACCAAATTTTGCAGTGACGGTCTTTCAAGAGACTTCCCACTACCGGATGTACAGGCTCGTCGGCTGGGGTTACCCCATCATCATGACCCTGACCTGGGCCATTGTCACGGCGCTTTATTATCATCCGTCAAAGTAAGTGGACCGCCTTTGTGGATTTCATTCCCTCGCAATCTCTCTCTTTCTCTTCCTTTCTCCCCGGCGCAGTACCTTCTCATCGAGATCATTGTACACACATTCGTATTCTCGCGGCGAGAGGCTTTAGTTTGCGCAGCCTTCCGCGTTCCCGCATTAAAGTTAAATGAAATTCTCGCGCTCAGGGCTGATTTCTTACTTTTTTTTTTCATTTTTGCGGCTGCATATGAGGGCCGCCTTGAATGAAATAGCTCTATTAAAAATTAATCAATTTTTTACTCATAAAAAATCTCTAAGAATAAAAAACAATAACTTTAAAGAAAATTTAAAATATTTCCAAACAATTAAATTAATACGTAAGTTCTCATAAAAAAAATCAACAGATTTCATCATTCCTCAAAGGAAAAAAAAACGCAACAACAAATCAATCATTAAAATCTCACAAGCCCGCCGAAACATTTCCTTTCACCGCTCCTAAAAAATTCATCTCTACCCATCCTCCCTCTAAACACATCACCACAGATAAAAGCTAAACACGCCTCCTTATGTCCTCAGATGCTGGTGGGGCTACAACCTGACCTTGTACTTCTGGATCCTGGAAGGACCCAGGATGGCCGTGATATTGGTAAAGTATTTGCAAAAAGCGCACTTTGCGTCAGCGCGACTTGCACAAAGCCGAGCCGAGGAAAAATCCGGCCGAGCGTTTAGCGGAGATTGGATTTGCGGATGCGCGCGGCTGGATTATGAAACGGCGATGTGTAAGCAACGGCTGATCTCTAATGTCGGGCCGTCCCCTTTTTTGCTTGCTTTCAGCTCAACTTCTTGTTCCTTCTTAACATCATACGAGTGCTCGTCGTCAAGCTGCGTCAGAGCCATACCAGCGAGATCGAGCAAGTCCGGTAAGTACAAGATGTGCCTTTTTTTTTAAGGAATCAAGTTTGAGTTTTGGATTTTAGAGAGCTTTGGGAGTTTGAAAAAGTTCTGATGACCAGTGGGGATTATCTTACTTTTAGTTCTGCGTTCGATGAATTTTACAAGAAGTGATTTTTTGTGTCCTGAGATTGCGTTGGTTAAAGACATGTATTGTAAATAAGGTTAAATATTACTGAAATTATATTTAAATTAAATCAGGCCAATCCAATATGAATAAGATTTAAGAAACTTTATCTTTTTGAAAGTAATTGGAAGAATATAAAGGACTTGGTACTGGAGTTGAAATAGATTTTGAAAAATGGCACTTTTAAGAAAAGTCGATATTTCTGAAAATTAATTATTACAAATTTACATTTTTCTTTATTCTTTAAAATTAACAAGTGAATGTATGTCTTTCTTCTTTTGCTCCAAATCCTTCAAATAATACTTCAATAATCTTATACATATAATAATTTTCAGTTTTTTTAAATTGTATTATTACAACACAATTTTTGTATTTTATCAGTGTACAAAGTAAAAAAATCTTACGCTCGGAGCCATGAATTTCGTATATTTTTATTGAATTTAAAATTCCTATCCATGTTGATTTTATTCGATTTTCGTTCCGTTTTACATAATTTAAAATTGATACCCTTATCGGTACACTGAATTTTGAAATTTCGTCATTTTTATGACTATGTACTCTACCTTGACAATGAAATTGAGTAGCTTTAGGCAGTAATACAGCCATTCCCTCTTGGTTGAATACTGTTACTCTTTTATTTATCCAAAACGAAATCAGAATATTATTTTTAACTTTCCATAACATGCAAACTCTGGTGTTTTTACAAAAAATATAACAGTTACAACACTCAAAGACCTAACAAAGCAACAATTACAAACCCTTTTTTTCACTTCGTCCGCAAAAACAACAAACCTCACATTTTTCTACCCCATCCCACAAAATCCAACACTAAACCCTCCGTCAACGAAAAAAATCAGAACTCCTACAAGCGCAAACTATACCCTTTCCCGATAATTAGAATGCTCGCAGTCTCGCCTCGTCCGGAAAAACACAGAGGCACGTTCTAATCCCGGAAGATTTTGCACTCGGCCGCGAATTTTTCCTGGCGCCGCGTCGAACCTCCGCGCCCTATTGTTCGAACTTTCGAGCTCGAAATCTTTAAAGTCGCGCGAAAGTTAACACACCGCCCTGAAAGTTTCTCCTACTCCTTCAGATCGGACTTTTCCTTTCTTCCTTACGCTTATTTCGTGTTTTTAATTCTAGCTTTGCGCTTATTTTCTTATTTCCAAAGAACTCAGTTTGACGAGGTAGACGCGCGTAATAAAATATGTATTACCAGTTGGCTAAGACGGATTATGAAAAGCTCGCGAAATTAAAGTCACGATCTCGAAGGTATGTCTGGCGGTGTGCTACTTGCGGAGGAAAATGCGGGAAAGGCAGTTTCGTTGTTTTGTTGCTCGGAATTTCAAATTAGTCGGGAAAACAGAAGGGTTGTTTTTTTTAGAGTTAATTTTGGTGGAATGGTATGCCTAAATGCTTTGCAATTCAAATATGTTAACGGGTTAACAAAAATTCTTATAGTTTGAAATATTTTTAAATTTTGAGGAAGAATCGTTGTACGTATATTCTAATGTTTTATAAGTACAATAATTTGTAACTACAATTTTAAGTTTGAGATATCTCACAGATGTGTGAAAGAAATCCGTATGAAAAACATTATTTTTTGATATATCAGCCAAAAATATGATTTTCGAGCTGATATTATACAGTAAAATGCAACTCTACCGCTTTCCAAACAAATAAAAAGATATCGATCAAAAATATTTAAATATGTCTGCATTCGAAAATATTACTACTCCATGAACAATAAAATCTCCCCCAGCCGCATCAACACGACCTTAGAAACATTAGCTCTCTAAATGCTCAAGCCAACCGCACTATCTTTGCAATCGTCGTTCCCGCTACTAATCCTACAGCCTTGAGCTTACAAGAATGCCGAACAATTCTCCCCTCCCTTCCTCCTGCACCCTTTAAGCCCCAAACTATTACCCTCCACTCTCTCTCTCTCTCTCTGTCTTTATGTCTCGCTGTCTCAGTTCTAAAATCACCGGAAACTTTTCTACTGTTGCAGAAAGGCAGTTCGTGCCGCGCTGGTCCTGCTGCCGCTCCTCGGCATCACCAATCTGATCTCGATGGCCGAGGCGCCCCTGGACAAGAGCATCTGGGAGTTCGCGCTCTGGTCCTATACGACGCACTTCCTGACCTCCTTCCAAGGCCTCTTCATAGCCACCCTCTACTGCTTCCTCAACGGCGAGGTGAGCTTTTATCTTCCACTCTCTCTCCCTATCTCTTTACGACTCCGAGAAATCGTCTTTCCACCTAGCCCAGTTTCCAGAGCAAATGTCCCAGCTGCACCGTGCGATGCGTATGGATTTGGATGAATGACGGAGCGAGCTCTTTGGGGGCGAGGCACGTTTTGCGTACGCTCGTGTGATTATTAATGGCGTTAGGAGCTTTTCGAAAGGGTGCACTGATGGTGGAGCTTATTTGGGAGAGTTAATAGCGTGTGTCAAGGATGCGGGGAATTTGAGAGGCGGGTGTGTTGGGGTTCTGAATTGAATGTGTGTGAGGGTTTGGAATTATGGTAATTATTGAGGGTTGGGAGGAATTATTTTTAATTATTGGCGGAGCTGAAGATAGCGGGGAGGGTTGAAAGCTCGAAATTACGAATAATTTTTAAGTATTTAAGTATATTAAAGATAGACTTAAGTTACTTTACTATATTTTCATTTTTTATGTTATACCTGTTTGAAAGCAGTATTAAGAAAAAACTTCTTCCTTGTTAAAAATATTTAATAAGCACCGTTGATCCTTATAAGTTCTGGATTAAATATTATTTTTAGTTTTGTATTCGTAAAAAATTAATAATTTCCGTTTTTGAGAATGCATTATGGTTTTAATCAATGGAGTTATTCAAAACAAGGAATAATATTCAATACTTATTATGATCATCAGTCGTACACATTTTTCTCAAAATTCTTCGAATAGATCCAATTCTATTTAAGTCTTTATTGACTAAAATTACATGGGAACGTACCAATTATTTACTTTTCCGTTAAAAAATTAATTTTTAGTAAAAATAACATTATTGTTCATTTTTCCTTTTTAACCCACTTCTACCCCTTCATGTTTTAAATTGCATACAAGTACATTGAGATATTTTACTAAGCGATTACCGCATCATCGCCTAGAAATTTTCACAATTCACCTCCATTACTAAACATAACACTTCTACTAATCACCTCTAACATCCAATTAAATTTGTCACCTCAACCATACAAACTCCCAAAATCTACTCTTTCCTTTTTCCAAATTTTCCCTTTGAAAGCATCCAGCTCGGCTTAATTGCGTAAATAGTGGTGTCAGCATGTTTCGCGATTGTACGCACGTTTTATACGCAGTTAGCGACGGCTGGCGAATCGCGAACTGCAACGCGCTATCGGATCGGAACATTAGAACAATTGGGAATTCCAGCTCGTGAAACGGCGGCGAGTTCAATTAAGGTCGACACGTGATTGAGACCGGCAAAGCCCCGCTCTATTCAATTTCTTGGTTTGTGTTCTTTCAATGAGTCCAGCCGTGCCTCGCTTAATGCACTCGAGGATTTTCCATTTATTTGTCTACAGCACGCCGACTTAATTCTAATTCCACTATCCAATTGGTACTCCCAAAATCTTGTAAAAACTTCCGAAAACTACAGTAAAAGAAAAAATCCCCAAACTTATCCCAAAATCGAATTTCTAAAGCCTTTCTCATTCCCCATCACCTCACCTTAAACAAAAGCCATCCCCCCAAGCTGGAATCAACCCCTGACACACCCCGAAACTCTATCAATCAAATCACTCCAGCTCGTTCGGCGCTCAAAGAGCGAAAAAGCAACTTTCGCGAATTTCGCCAAACAGGAAGCTCTATTAACCTTCCCGGTCCCCAGCTGCGCGCGCCAGACTACACATAGACGAGACGGATTCCCAAGCGTTCATCTATACGGGAAACTGCGGCGCGTTGCGTTATGCATGAGCAGCCTCGGCGAGCAAACAAACTGCCGGCAGGCAGAATCATGAATGTCATTAAAAAGAAAAAAAAGAAAGATAGTCAAGGCTGGATCGAGGCGGTGCGGATCTGGGCAATTCTCAGAAACTTCGAACTTTTGGGAACTCGGTTTTATAACAATTCAAAAGTCTATAATTCAGGTTCCAGTTTTTTCTATCGACAAAAATATTTGTGTGTATATTCTACTCAATGAAACGAGTAGTTTAATCCCTTACCGAAGTCT
>JAPYZA010002851.1:0-16364 GCA_030522685.1 Eupelmus azureus | reverse complement strand
ACTACATACAAATATTTACTTACATTTATAATACAGCTAATTATCTCAATTTTAGTGTACTACTCTTATTTTCTATTAGAAATTTTTTTATTTAACATAGTATATATTTTCATGATATTTTTAGTAAATAAAAATTACTCTATGGATTAAAACTTACATTTTGAACTTTTATAAAGATTAAAATGTAGGTTTAAACTTTTTAGTTCCAGATTTCGCACTTTTGAGCTTAGAGTGTAAGAGTATTTGTATTACCTATAAAAAGCATCTACTTTGAAGCTACGTTTACGCATTCTGTAACTATAGTACGTAGGTCGTAGCCATTATGAGGAGCACTAAATGCAGGATAGCAATCAGATATCTACACCCTAAATTGAATTCTAGTCAGTGACAATAAAGCACTCACCGAAGCATCATTGGATCTTAATTAATGACACCTACCATTCGATTCGGTCCCTCTAGCAGATAAAGCAATTTCGCGATTACGTGGAAAATGGACGCAAATCGACACAAATGGCACCGTTCACTATGTTATTTCAAATCCGTACCAAAATTTATCTGCAGGTTCATCGTCGATATATTACTACAACCTATACAATTTCTTTAATAAATATAATAATATTACGCAATTTCTTAAAAAAAATAATTAAAGTTCGCTCAGATCGTAAAATAACAAACGAAATTGATTACGATACGTATCGACTCTCGCGTAAGAATGAAATCGCTGGGTAATGACAAAATCGGATAGCCGTAACGTATCGTTCAAAGGAGCAAGGGAATCGTGCCGCGCGCGCTTACACAGAGCAGCCGCGCGCACGTACCGCGCGGGCAGGCGTGCATTTCACGGCAGAGAAACAAAGCGAAACAATAACTCGCGCTGTAAATCCGAGCGCTGGCTCTCCGGATCTCTCTCTCTCTCCCTTCCAGTCTCTCTTTTCCTTTTACACTGTCTATGCTACTCGCGCGCGCGCGCGCTCTCTTGCCTCTTTCAGTCCGCGAGAGTAACAAAGGGCAAAACTGCGCGAGCGTGCCCAGCGCAGGAAGAAAACGCTAAAGGATTTCAGATATTGCGCGCGAACGTGTCGGTCAGCCAGAGAGAACTATGTGCAGGTTACACAGAGAGACAGAGAGAGAGAGAAAGAGGGAAAGCGAGAGAGAGAGCTGATACGCCCCCGCGTGCAACGAGTATTATGCAGGTGTAGCGTACGTGCGCGCTCCGGTGCTGCGGCCCCTGCACACGTAATACGATTTAAAGTCAGCGGCGAAACGCGTGTTCCCCTTGCGGCTCTTTCTCCCCCCGGCTGCGCTCTCGCGTGTGTCAAAATACACGTATATAGGCCGTGAGCGCGTATATGTGCAGCGGCTGTCGCGCGCGGACGAGAAGAGCGAACGTGCGAGTTGCCCGAAGAGCGAAACGGCCGCGGCATATAAATCGCGGAAAAGGGAGAGAGAGAGAGGGCCTGATGCGTATGGCTCCCTATAACAGCAAGCTTAGTCTGTGCAAAGAGAGAGAGAGAGATATATATATAGAAGGACAGAGAGAGAGAGGACCGAGAGAGCAGAGCAGAGAATATTGTCTATCGGCGATGGCACTAAATCTCGCGCAACACTGTCTCTCGTAAAGCCGCTCTCACTCTTTCTCTCTCTCTCCCTCGCTCTACCATTTTGCCGCAAGCCAATACTATACCTGTATCCAGCGCGCGTAGACGCTTTTCGGCTTTATGACAGCCGCCGCGGCGAGGGTAATTGAAGCCGATCCACGCCCGTCGAGGCTAAGTGAAAGAGCGCGCGAGCGCGCTCGGACTAACTTTTTCATCGAGCACATCCCGTGCACTGTGCACTTTTCCTCTATACCATCGCGCTGCGGCCAGCCCCGTACGTTTATGGACTGAAATTCATCGTACGCATCCCGATCGTGGCCGCACTTTTTACTGCAAAACCGAATAAAAAAAGGGCTAGCTCGCTCGGATTCCCTTTCTGCAGAGTGGTACTCACCTACCTGAGCACTCCGGCTTAATTTTGCCTTAGTGCGGTTTGTTTATGAAAGTAATACTAATTAAAAAAAAGAAAGGTTCGGATATTAATCATGATTTTAAGGTAAGAAAGTTGCTGACTATTTTTTTGTAAAAGACACGAAAAATCGACGTCTGGTACCAGATTGATATTATTTTTATAATCTATATTGAATTGTAAGAGAAGTTCTAAAACGACTGTCTTAGAAATTAAGTTCTCTAATCAATGAGGTAACGGTCACCATTATTGGGGAAGTTTCGTGATTCTATATACGAAATTGCTGAGCATTTCCTGTGACCCGACGTATTCATATTTGCGACAAATGTATATTAAAAATAAAATGTTTAAATTTCAAACACTTATGTTCATACACTGAATTTATGATTATATTACACCAAAGGCTGCTATAATTATAAATTTAATCTTCATTCTTATTAAAAACCAAATTTTTCATTAAAATTTTAAAAACTCCTCTTCCATAGAGTGTTAATATTGATTTCTTTCACACCTCCACCCAGCCGAATTCCAGCGCTCCGTCACCCTCCCCTTTTTAATGCGGAAATTAAATCACCAGTTAATTCAAGCGCGCATCCATTCAAAATGATAAGATCTAGCGACAATTACGGCACAAATGCAAAGGATCGAAGAAAGAAGAGAAAAAGTCGCCTCTGAAAACCCCACTTCTGGCACGCTATAATGCGCGCGAGCTCGAGCGTTCAAAGGACGAATCTTCCCGTGTCTTCTCGTGGCAGTCCGATATAATAATTTCGCTGCGCGCCGGTATTCGTTTTCGAGTGCGCTCCCCTCGCTCACCTCGCGGATCTGCCGCAGCGCCGTGAGTCGAAAAGAAGAAGCAGGGGTGCGAGCGCAGGCAGGAAAGAATGGGGCTGTGTATCCGTGCGCGCACTGTAGCAGAGAAGAGCGAGCGTTAGCCTGTGCGTCGAACCCCCGTATCGAATGTCTGGGCGCGTAGGCAGCTATATATACGTGAAGAGAGTGAGAGGAGGGACGGTGTCTGAGGCACTCGCACGCGGCAAGCGTCGGCCCTCCAATCCCGGCTCGGCTCGTGTAAACCCACACCTCCGAGTCACACCTCATTACGCCACCACTTCGTTAACTCTCTCTCTCTCGCGCGCGCAGGCACGAATGTTCGCATAATTTGCGATAAAGGAAAATCCCCGACAATGCCTCCGCGACATTCATTTCTTTTTATGTGCGACTGCCTCTGGCTTTATATAAAAACCTCTTCGTTTCTCTCTCTCTCTCTCTCTCTCTCTCCTCTCTCACTTGTGCTTGCTGGCTCACTCGTAAAAAAAAAGTTTCCGACTGCGCGGGCGCATTGTCTCTCTCGCGCGTTCCCGAACAGTACGAAACTTTTTCCTTACGAAATTTCTTGAAAAAAAAGGAGTGGAAAAGGAACGGGGAAAAAGATAAATGAAGTTTTACGAATATTGGACTTTCAACGAAACGAAAGAGCGAGCTAGTAAGAGAGAGGGGGCAAGGTCGAAAAGGAATATGGTGCGTACCGTTTTTACCTTCTTCATTTTGAAATCTTTCGAGAGTGCTCGTAAATTTCGATGCTCTCTCTCTTTCTCTCTCGGCAAAGATTCCGGGGAATCACAAAAATGCGTCATTCAACTCTAACAGTTAAAACTGTATAAAAAGAGTAGCGGAGGAAGAGTAAGAAGAAAAAACGCTATCTGACTCTCTCGGCGAACACAACACTCTTGATATAGGTAAGAGTCCCGAAGCGATCAGCGCGTGCGCGCCGCTTTTCGACAACTCTTTGTGCTGAAAAACTAGCAATGGAAAATTTTCAGTGAGCCCCTCTCTACATGGACCAAGTGCTCCTGTAAATACACGTAAGGCAACCGTAAAAGGTAAAATGGCCAGCAGACAGCTCTTATTCTCTCTCTCTCTTTCTATCTATCTATCTCTTTCTCGCACGCCGCAGCTTCTCCGGGCGCTCGCGCACTCGTAAAGCAGAAACTTGCGCAATCACAAGTTGCCGAGGAAATCTACAGGGAGGGGAACTCATAAAACTACAGTAATTGTAAAACACGAACGGGAGGGCGAGAGAGCTGGCGCTTGGAAAGGTAGCTCGCGCGCGCGTTCGCGTTGATATGTCCGCGGCGCTTTCAATCATGATTTATGCTATCTGCTCTTCAAACGCTAATTGCGGTGAATTTCTGCGCGCGATAACAACCGCGAAACTTTGGCCGTGCTGCGCCGGTGCGCGCCCGGCGTTTGTTTTTCAAATTTATGAGATTTCATAAAAAGCGTCCCCGTCCCTCACCTTTCTTTCGTTTTACGGCTTTCTCTTTCTCGCTCTGACGGCACGAGCTCTATCTTTTTCCCTCTCGTCTTGCACGAAATTAAAATAAAAGCTTCTTGGTGACAATGCACGTTAGCGTTATTAAAACATTTCTTAAATATCTTTGTCCTTATTTCTAATTAAAAATTATAACGCTGAATACAAAGTAATTTTGAGACCAGAATTTATATTACTTATTACGCCGTTGAACAAATTACTAACGAGTTTCCGTTGGACTTACTTAGTTTATCTTTTTAAAAGTTTCTTATAAATTTACTTTGCTTTTCACTTTACCCGGGCTGTAATTAAATTTATTAAATTGGGATAACTCTCGTATTTTTAGACTGATTGTAATCTCATTCATTAATTTTTGAAAGATTGATTTTATAATAAATAATAATAGTTAGATTAAGTTTATAATACCAATATTTTATAGAAAAAAAAATAATTAAAATAATAAGTTAATTTTTAACTCTTTACGTATAAAAATAAGTAAAAAAAACTTTTACTATTTGTAAAAATAATGATAGAAAGTGTAGATGTTTACTGGGTAATGGCCTAGTAAAGTATTGGTACCTATTCTAATTTATGAACTCTTAATAATCACATGGTTTTAAATTGACCCAAGATGATTTTTGATATGGAATAGGACGCCCATAATTAAAATGAAAAAGATTTTTATGTTCTTTCGAATTTACAAAGAAATATCGGTTCAGCTTATTTATTTTCTAAAGGAAACATCAGCGGTCAGAAGGGGCTCAATCGCGGTAGTGAAAGTTCATGAAAGAATTTTCCGTAAAACGGTACACTATTACTGCATATACCGCTACCCCTGGACTTTAAATTTAAAAATCGAAAGAATTCCACACGTGAATAGCTTTCTATTCGAATCCCCGAATTGCTTAGATCGAGGTGAAAGGTTCTCAAAGCTCAATTTTCTTTTATCGAAATTCGATATTCGCTCTATTCTTACAAAGCTACTCGAGGCGGTGCTATGATAGACTCTTCTTTTGCGGGAAGACTTTTCAGAATATAAAACGGAGATAATTAAAAGGCAAGTACTTTGATGACTGATGATTATCATGGTCTTGTGCTCAGAAAGGCATAAATATATAATGATCAATTTATTAACCATAAATTTTTCAGTTGTTTCAGCAAGAATTTATTTCGTTAAAACCACAGCTTTCGACATTCTTTAGGTCGAATATGTCATCTACCACTACTAAAATTTTGTCGTCTCTTTTCGAATCTGAAATAAAAACATAGGTATTCATCTAGATAAAAATTACTTGACCTTCAATTAACCAGAAAAATGACTTTCAAGGTCAAATTCAAGGTTACCGTTGAAATCCTTGTTCAAATGCCTAATATTTATAATTTGTTGTTCTTAGCACGTAATAGATGAGTCACGTAGTTTTCATACCTTTAGATGTAAATTAAGGCCTATAATCAAGAATGATTTTGAATATATAATTTTTCCCTCTTTTTTAATCTGGAGTAAAAAATGAGGATTCCTATTTAAAAAACAAACATCAATTTTCTCAAATTATGCTGCCACAAAGCAGCGTGTTTGTTGCAAACAATAAAAAAATTTCAAAAGGTTTTAACGAATTAACAGAATTGTCTCTAAAGGTTTTTACTAAAACTTGTATATTTTCAATAATTTTAAGTAAGAACTAGTACAAGTTCTTTAGATCGAAAGTTATTTGGATTTTGAAGAAAGCATGTATAGCTTGTAAGACAAAATCAACAATCCAACTAACACCACCTCTTCAAGGAAACTCGCTAACATCTAACCCCATTACTTATCGATTTATTACAAGCAAAAAAAGAACCAACGAAATCTAACTAAACATTCGACTAGCTCGGCAATCCTTCGAAACGACGAAAATTCGGCGTCGCCTAATAGCCGGCAATTTTCAGCATCTGCGGGCGCCGCAAAAACGGGCGTCGCTGAAAAATCTCCGCGCAATCAATCTCCGAGATAAGGGTGGGTTAGAGTACAGCGTTAGCTACTTATCGCTGAAGTATTCCGGCTCTGTGCCTAACTGCATTGCATTGCGCGGGCAGAGGGTGGGGGCGGGCGCGAGAATGATTACGAGCAGCGCGCGCCGGCTAATGCCTCCTCGTCCATCCTGCTTACCTACCCTCTAGCGCCTGGAAGCCAGTGAGCGCGCGCGCGCGCTCAGGTAACAAACGGCAAACATTGTCTTCGTGCTAATTAAACGCGACGGCGGCCGGCGCGTGCGGCCCGCCGCGAAAAATATAGACTCGCCGCCGCATATAAATGGTTATATTCTGTTTGCCTTGCGCTCAGACGCGGAATAACGCGCAGAGATCTATAACTCGCGGGAGGGGAGAGCCGCCGAGAGAAAAATATACATGGAGCCCCGCGGCGAGTAAGAGGGAAAAACAGAACGCGATCGCGCGGGGGAGGTACTGTGTGCGTATATGTGTGTATATAAGAATCGGGCTGTGCTAGCGCGGAGTAAACCACTTGAATTGATAATATTTGATGCATTTTAAAATCGACTACATTTCTCAGCCCGGCTCTCTCTCGCGGGCGCGCCAGCGCGAAGCAATGGATTTCCGAAAGGCTTCTGACGCCCGACCTCGAATTATTTAGTGGCGCGAGAGAGAGAGAGGGGGGGGGGGAGGTGGAGAGGCGACCCAGTGTGGAAGACCGAGGTTAATGGCTTCGATTCCCAACGGCTCCGCTGTCAAGCCCACATAACTGAAGTATATTTCATCGAACCCGCTTCAGGAACACAATAATTCAAGAGGACGCCACGCGTCGCCTCTGTATTATAAAAATTCGCAGGCTGCGCGCCTAGTTAATTTTTTTTCGAACAGATGGAGATTTCCAAATGCACCCAATTAAAATTACTAAAAGACAATGTACCAGAGTAAATAGTATCGATCGTAGCGGGGGGGGGGGTGGAGGGTCGTCTAGAGCAGTAGCAGCGCAACGATTATTCAGGCGTGTATACGCAGTAGCGACGAGGCATCGCATGGAATTAATTAGCCCCGCAGGATCACCCTAATGTTGTTTGCATACGCGAGTGTCGCATTCGAGTCGAACTCACTATACGAACTTGCAGTATAAAATTACCGAAATTCGCTAGATTTGACGTTTCCGGGAAATAATGATAAATTTTAGTCCGATGGCTAAATTAATCATTATTTTGATAAGTTTTCGAGTCTGGCGCACAATGGATTTATGATATTTTGTTGTAAAACGGAAACGGCAATAAATATGATTTTTAAGTGATGATAAAATAGTTGGGATATTTTTGTAAAAGACTCGAATGAAATTGTTTATTACTATACATACTATTATTTTAACGTATTCTATGTAGTATAATAAAATATGAATTATGAGTTATAAATCATCCCTGGCAGTAATTCGGCGAATCGTATATTTACGAGGTATTTCATAATAATAGTCTCTAAATATCTTGAAAGTTGTTTTATCAGTTGTAATCAGAGATTAGGGAAAATTTTTATTTGATTATATAATTCTAATAAAAATTTCGAACTTCTAAAGTTTTCACGCACTTCTACACTCTATTAATTTGCCTCAAAATTGAACTACTCGTTTTTAATCAAGCAAAGGCATTTCCGCCTCTTACCCTTTACAACGTCGGAGGAATATTAGTTCACGTAAGAAAGCAAGTTGCGCGGAAAACTGAATTCATTAATCCCAGGCGCCTGCGCGAACCGTTTTTTCTTTCTCCTCCTAATACGTGATCCCATTCGAGCATAAGACAAGCGCGTCGCCCGCGCCCAGCAAAGCGAATCAGCCCACGCTTCATTAGAAAAACAATTAGCCGCTAATCGCGGACACACTGCGACTCGAGGACGAACTAGAATGCCGCTGAAATTGAATTCTCAGGGCAGAGCGCGTCGCATAGAGGCGCGATAGCTCGAGACTCGAGAGGTGCGAAGGAGCCTGGCTGCGTGCGGCTTCTGAAAATAATATTATGTTTTATATCCTCGACAGGAGCGCAGCGGCTCCGATCCCCCGCTATTGGAATCCTTTAATAGGAATTTTTCACATTTTCCGGCTGCAGCAGCTCTTGCAAATAAGAACGCCATCGCCGGGGCAAGCTGCTCGCCCGGCGGCGGCATATCCATTGGCACAGATTCCAATGTGGCCTCTCTTTCGCGCGACTCCAGCTCTCTCCTCTCTCTCTCTCTGTCTCTCTTTCTGTTTGCTTTTGCTCGTCGCTTTTTAGCACACCCTGCTGAGGCGACGACGCGGAATTTTCAGGCGCTCGCGCGCCTTTGCACAACGTGCGACCGATAAAAATACGTCTCTCTCTCACTCGGCTTCCTTTCCTAGAGAGCGAGAGGCAGCGGCTAGCTCCGCCTGTGTTTCCGCTTCGACTTTCTTCGCCGCGCTCGCTCGGGCATATACATTGATCACTCAGACGTCCGACAAAGTTTAAACTCCTAAATTCTGCGGCGGCGGCGGCGCCGGCAAAAGGGAAAATTCTTCGCGCCGCCCGCAGAGGAGCCGCGACAATCTCGTATATTGCCATTCCGGGGAAACAAAAGGAAGGCCGGACTGCTCGGCTGAGCTTCGATTTTTCCTACTTCACTCGGCGCTGCGTCTATGCAAATGTATTTCAATGTGTGATTTAAATCTATGCAAATCCGAATGTTTCTCTGGCCGCTCTGTGCAGCAGGCCTGTTATGCATATGCATGTGTATGAACAATTTTTGTCGATTGTAGAAAATGTGACGCTTTTGGTGGTCACGGTTTTGTTTTTTGATGGGTAATCAATAATGTATATGTTTTATGATTGTTTCTTGAATGCCTAGGGTGTAAAAAGTTTTTTGTGTCAGAACGTATAGCAGCAACTAATAAATTCTACATTATATCTATAATGTATTATTGTAGGTATGTATCTAGTTATTTTTTCTTTATTTGCTATAAAAAGATTTTTTTATAAATGTTATAATAATAATAATTACATATAATAATATTTACAACAGAAACAATAAGTATTTTAACAACTTTAAAATTTTGTATATTATTATCAGTTTGTTTAAAGTATCTATATTGTCACGGCTTTTATTTCTCTCAGCCCTTTTTCAGACTTTATTTGTTGTGAAAAATATTGATGAAATATCGATGAAGTACTTCATGAAACTTCTCTTTTTCTATAAAATTACTCAGCTGTAAAGCAAATTCTGAAATTCTTTTAAACTTTGCTTCAAAGACCTTTGATACTCTAAAGAAAGTTGCAGAATTTAATTATAAAAACTATTATGTTATGAAATTTAAGTAAAATATTACGCAACTCAATCAAGTTTTAGTTTGTCAATATATTTATTAATTGAGCAACGATAAAATGAAAACATATTTATTAAAAATTTCAATGAAACACTATTGTAATGTATAAAGTATTATAGTATTATAGCGTAAAAAACAAAGATTAACTAATAACAATATTATTATTTTTTTATGATTTATTAGATGTATTATGTGCGTACTAAACCCTAATTACAATTATTCTATTATTTCAAAATTAAATTACTATTACTACTTTCACTACTTTGAATAAAATTATATAATTATGTTTTCTAATTTCAATAAAAACAACTATCAATCTACATTCTCTTTTATTGTCCTCTAAATAGACATTATCTAGTAATCATTTCTATACAAAGGATAAAAAGATTGTTTATAAGTAGAAAATCCTATGTATGGTCAGACATGCTTTTTGTATATATAACATTTTATTATTACACTATACTATACAACTTTTCTCGATTATGATTTTTTGTTCTTGTAATAATTACTTATGATGTTTAGTTTGTTATAAAATAAATGAAAAATTATTTGTGTCAAGGCGATTTTTTTTATTAATCATCGAGCAAATAAATTTTCAAAACAGTCTATCATCATAAAAACAGAAATTTTTACTTTATACTTAAATTTATGTGAATTTTCTTGACGCATTTACGTCTGCCTTATAAAATACGTAAAGGTAAATGACTTTTAGCATCGCAGTACACCTGACACATGCACTTTTAATATTCCCTTTATTTAAAAATCCAGTGCCCCCATAAAATTTATATAAAAAATTACTTAATTAAATTTTAGATTAAAAGCAAAATCAGGGGACGACAGGCTTCTGTGAAAAAGGTGACACTAAAATGGTTCGGCCCAGAGGAGCAATCGATAATGCTCGAGACCTTCAGACACGTAATTTATCCGGGGAACGAGAGAGAAAAAATCCGCTTCTTTTTCAAGTATAAAGCATTTATTCTCTACTAAATATAAAGTATGGCATTTTTCTCTACGGCAGAAAATCTCAGCAATCTCATTTTTTTATTACTTCGGCGACACTTAAAAATTCACAAAGAAGTCGGATGTGCATTTGATAAAAAAAAATTTTATTTCCACCGCCCGCCGCGCGTCAGTCGAATTTCTTAGATAACCAGTAATCAAGGTAGTTATAGGTGTACGTCGGCACTGGAACAGTCCCGGATCCGCTCGGTGACGAGGTTTTACGAGTTCGTACACACATTTGCAAGGGAATAGAGGCTTTACATCACCTTCCGGCTTTAGGAAAGCAAATGGAAATAGGGAAGAAGGCAGAGGCGAATGCGGGGAGGGGGGAAAGAAAGAGTGGGCGAGAAAGGGGACAGAGGCAGAGAAAGGTGCGAAAAACGGGAGGGAGAGATGTAGGATGCGGGCGATAAAAGACGTCGAAATTGGCGTGTCGAAGAAAAATTCCCCTTTAACGACGAGCGCGTCGTGATAGCGGCACGTAGGTACCGAGGAGGCCAATTCCCTAACGGCCGGCTGGCCTCCTCTTTCTCCCAGGCCCGCACGTACACCACCGCCACCGCGAATTATTCTGGCCTGCTCGCGCTCAGCCGAGCTCTGCGGCAATTTCGTAATAACTATTCTTTACGACGACATGTTTATGAAGTTCCATCGCTGCTGCTCTAAACGACTTCATGTATTCTACATTAAATCCCTGGCTCTCTCTCTCTCTCTCTCTCTCTCTCTCTCCCTCTCCCTCTCTTTCAGTTGTAAACTGAAAAAACGAGAAAAGAAAAACGTCTGACTAAGTAATCCCTAACGCCTCTATGAGCTCGTATACGCGGAGGCTCTTACTCGGAAAAAATTTGCTTTAACTGAATTTTATTACTTCTTTAGCCAGTAAAATTCCAGTTCTCTTTTAGCTGAAGTAATTATAAAAAATGTAATTTTTATGTCGAAAAGTTATACTATTCTTATAGCGTTCTTTGTAATGTAATTTAGTTTTATGCTTTTAAGTAACTAGTACATGAAAGTACACTTTCTAAATTCATAGATCGTTGAGTAGTTAACCTAAATGTGAATTTCTCTCCGTAAGCAAGTAAATACTTTGATATAATTTAATTAAATGCTAAGAAAATATTTAAATACAAGTTTTCAGATTTTATATTCAAAGGAAGTGATATAAATATCAATACTGTGGTTATGTTTGCCAAAAAGTTGAACTAGGTGCACTTTGATGAATAACTAAATTGCTAAATATTTCCAGTATAGCTAAGAATATGTGATAATTTCAAGTTATAAGTTTAGTGATTTCATGAACTCGTATAAAATTTTAAATGCATAGTAAGAAACTTAAAAATTCTAAAAATATTTTTTTATTAACTTTTAGTTTGAATTAAAAATTTTTTTTTATGATTACATAATCGTTATTCCTTAAAATATTAATGAGTGTATGTGTACTAACTTGGCAAAGTTATATCTAATAAAATTTTGAGATATAGTTATCGTAGCTCTGAAAGCAGTAATGTAAAAGGCATAAGATAACAGCAGCAAGAAATAAAAGTTTTTACTTTGACTGACACATCCTTTAGTTTCTATTCGGTAAAATGGAGTACATAAAAGAATCAAACAAGCATAAACTTTTGAGCCGGAAAGCAATAAATGAGAACGCGAAATGAGTATTAACGTTGTGGAAAATTTTATTTTCTCTGGATGGATTCCGGAATATTTCCTCGGCAAGATTGCAATAGATGAGAGCCTATAAAAGGATCTAGGTGTTTCACGAAACGGACTAGAGGTCAAATACCACCAGGGATTCACGTGCGAGCTTTTACATGCAATATGAAGTCACGAAACTATTTGAGCTTCTTAGTTTACGAGTTCGTGTATACCTGACTTCGACTTATATTTAGGAGTGTCAGAAATGAACGAACAATTTTTAATGTATCTCGTGCATCGTAAAATTAATTCAATTTTCTCTTCTATATTTATGCCCACAAATCTATTTGATTTTCGTTTTACATTTTATTCTGCTATTTTGTTTTGTAAACTAGATTTTATAATTTTAAAAGGATAAAATCAAGAATTCGTTTTCTATATTCCATGAAAATGTTTATTTTATGAGTTTATTTTATCTCTGGAATAAATATTACATTTAAGTTTAATTTAACTTTCAACAGAAACATTATTTAGTTTTGTTTTACGAGCTTGTGCTAAACTCTAAGCTTTAAACTACTGTGTGTATACGTATGGATTAAATAGCAATGAGAAAATTGACTGGCAACTGATGTAAAACAGCACTACTAGACACACTCGGGAACTGTCGAGTGCATTCGGAGGGATGAGTTTCTAAAATGAATGCGGCGTTATAAACGAACTGCCGTAAATGCAATATCCATATGGAACGTATATTGAAAATTCATACTCCGGCGGAAAAGAGCTTTTATTACTTTTGAACAAAAGCACTTTCATTTACAGGACGGAAAGCAATTACAAATTGTTTTGAATTTTAAATTTACCGAAGTTAATAAAAGTGTGTGCGCATCGTCGCAGTTAGAGAAACTGAGTGAGTGAAAGAGAGAAAGAGAGAGAGAGAGAGAGAGAGAGAGAGAGAGAGAGAGAGAGAGAGAGAAGAGAGAGAAGCGAAGGCGAAGAGGCAAGAGAGAAAAACTTTATGACTAAATCAAGAAGAAAGTGGGTCAAATCTTTATACAGCTTGACTATCGGGAAAAATACCATGAAAGCTGCTCTCGAGCACGACTAACTCTGGAGAGGATCCTTGAGTATTGGCCCAATCGCGGGTATGGAAGGGGTGGGCCGCCGGCTATTCTTGCGAAAACGGCGCTCGCGTGAGAAGTCCGCGTAAGAAAATCTCGATATCGTACGATTCCTTCCCCAACCACCCCACCCGCCCCATACTATTGGCTTCCTTTCCGCCGGGGACGATGTCAGGTTACCTCTGGCTCGAGCTACTCTTCGACCCCTTCCCTTCCATCCTCCCTCGACCGACGTAATGACTTTCATTCACATGCTCCCATAACCCCTTTGAAGCATCTGTGCTCTCTCTCTCTCCCTCTCTGGGTCCGTTTCAAGCCAGGATGCATAGAAATTGCTGCTATAACAGACCTTCCTTACGTGAATTACGCGCTTACTCAGGAAAGTGAAACAGATATTTTAGATTTTTTTCCTCCGAATATCGAATATAATAACAGTTACGCCGCTCTCGCGTGCAAGTATTCAGGGGACCGCAAATATTGCTCTACTGTTTCTCGTAATAAAGCCGTTGTACTGTTAGGTAAAAGCTTAGATTCTTGTTTTATTAACTTTAAAAAATTGTTCCGGGTTTAATTAATAAAATAAAATTCAGAATTCATTAAGTTTATTAAAACTGGATTATTAATTTTTAATATAGAAGATTCAAAGCTTTTTTCACAAATATTTCATTATTATGTTCTGCATAATAATTTCAAGAATTTTATTACAAACTTGCACAAAATTAAATTATTCCCTCAAACCTTAACAATCACAAATTTAATTAACACAAATAAGACTTTTCATCCTAATATAAAATCCAGCGATCTCACTCAACACCAACAACAAAATAATCAATTACCCAAAAAAAAACCTAAATAAAAATCGCCTATAGATCAATCGTGTCAGCGTCCGTCCTCATCCCAAAATCCCGGCCGGAGAATCTTATCCCTATAAACGGAAGCGTCGTCGCCTTATCGGTCCGTGAGCTCACGCTTCGCAAGCTGAACGCTTGCGCGCCGCTGTCCCCGCAGCTGGATTCAGCCCAGAGAGCACGTCGACCTGCACATATCCCGGATTTCGTCGTTCTCGCTCGAAATATGGTGCACGGTTAAACCGACTGTTTGCCCTGACTTCTATCGGGAACCCCCGCATCCCTGTCTGTGAATCCATGCCGGCGTTTCGAGCTAAGCAGAGCCTGGAGCGTTTCGGGCCTATCGGGAAATTGGCTGAATGGTCTTAGGCCTTTGGAAGCGATAGCGAGCCGCCGAGCGATACAAACATGCCGATTCGAATGGAGAAAGAGCCGCGCGCGCGCGCTGACCGCGGCTCTGTTTGCGGAACGAGTATCGCTAGTGTGCAAATTCCGAGGCTGGACTGTTGGATCAGCGATTTTTTTTGTGGTTTCTATGGTTTCTATGAGTTGGGTTTGTTGTGGGATATAGTTTTTTATCCGGAGGGTTTTATTAAATAAATATGGACCAGTATAGGAGAATTTTTCTTTTATTTCGTGTGGAATTTATGTTATATTAATGTTGTCTGTTTATCAATCACCTTCCATGTTTGATACATCTATCTAGGTTACCTAACATTTATATATAGACATATTTGTGAAGCTGATCTTTTTACAAATTGTATAGACACTTTCAAACAACTCTGTCTTCGAAGTTTGAAAGCTGTTTGCTCGATATCGAACTCTATGTACACTAGCAAGACCCTAAAGATGACAACTCAATATCTAAAGCTTAAAAAAGTTATCTTGTTTTATGAGTAGTGATTGTAAGGCAAACTTTAGTATTAGTAAAAAGTAAATGTAGTATTACAAATTATAGAAATAAACTTTTCTGTTTAATGTTTTATGTGATATAACATATGTCTGACTAATTTTTGACTAATTCTACTTAATAATCTTAATAACTTTTTAATGAATTTTATAAAAACAAACAGCTTTTCATTAAGTCATAATTAAAATTTTAATATTGTAAACAAAACTGTTAAAACATATTTTTATATATTACATATCATAATATGTTAATATAAATAAATACTTTCACTTTTTCTTATGATATCTAACATTTACATAAAATCAGTGCAGCAGTAAAATTGTTTCATTGATAATAACGAATCATAATGGAAGTAGTAATGAAAATAATTATCACCATTAGATAACTTAGAATGGCTGCCAAAATAAATCATCTCTTAGAAATCAGAGTCTATTAGATGAAATTGTTAGTAGAGTGTCATTATTTGGTACTAGAAAACACCTTCAGCGGAGCCTCATTAAAATTCACGAGCCGTAAAGTGTGGACTCTTCTAACAAGTCCTTGTTTATCGGGACAGGCAAAGTACGTAGTAATTGCAGCTGGAAACTTATTTAACTTTGATGTTTTAATTTTACCGTTAACTGACTAACACTGACTAACAATAAGAACGCTCGTTAGCGCTGCGCGCGCGTACGACGCACCCTGTAGCCTTTTTGACACTCAACTTGTCTTTCAGTGCTCGATCGTTACCTGCAAAGTTTCAAATGCCTTTCGTTCTCAGGTCCTCAACTACAAGCGAATCAATTATATGCACTTAAGTATATTTTAAATAATTATTCCTGCTAAGTGCTTAGTATTATTACTCAATCCCATATGGCTGTAGTGATTTTCAAACTGCGGCAACGATTGTTTGCTAAACTTGCAGTAGCAGCTTAATTGTCTAATTGAACCTCGCCGCACACTCGAGCTCGCAAGCTAATCCCGTGCTATACGTATTTACTAAATTGAACGAGCTTCTTTCGCCAAATAAATTTTCGCCGAGCCCCAGTCGAAAGCTTGTTTGCAGAGAGCATCGTTATAACCTCCGATATAAGCAACAGGAGGAGGGCCCCGGCATAATTCGGCTCGCGGCTTGGATAAACGACGCCCGCTTAGTACGTACATACACGGATCTAGCCCATCGCACAAAGCCAGTCGAAAATCAGCATATTATCTGCAGGCTGTGGGCTAAGAGATATATATA
>JAPYZA010002850.1:0-16677 GCA_030522685.1 Eupelmus azureus | reverse complement strand
TTTTTGTTTCGAGGAGAGGTTTTTTCAAGTGGTTGGTTCTGGGAAGAAGGTTGATCTATGAGGCGGGATTCTAGGTTTGATCCTTTTTCGTGATTAGAAATTTATAAGGCTTGGTTATTTTAAAATGTTTTGAGAATTGAAGATATAAAAATTTGTTTTTTGTACGTTTGTATTGTATTTTCATATTTCATGTTTAATTTAGTTAAATGCTTTATGCGTAGCTGAAAATTTGATTAAATATTTTTTACTGCTTGGAAGTCAAATACCTATTTGTGAACTTATTTTTCTAAAACAAGAAAAATATTAACGGCAGTTCTTATTCGTGATGGGAATCTGACGTTAATCTTTCCCAGTTATTTACTAAGTAAACAGATAGTTATTTAATTAGCCTCATAAATACTTTAACAGATGCCACGAAAAACAGTTCTAATCCGTTTATTTTTTTCTTAATATTATATAAAAGATTACTGAAGTTTTTTGAAAACATTTTATTTTTGCCTTTGCAAAGAGTCTATGAATATATATATAGAAACATTGTTTTCGTGTATGTATAATCTACAGCATTTCATACATTTGAGCCTTATAAAAATACTTTTATATTTTGGAATTATAATGCTGTTACACGACCCACGCGAAAGTATAAAAGAATGTCAGCGAATTCCTACTAGGTTCGAAAGATTATTTTTAGACAGTGATTAATCCTCGCTAAAAAGCTTTTGATAGACCCCACAAATATCTAACACGTTTTTAAATAAACATTTCTTCGACCGAACGCGGAGCTCGTCTTCAAGCCGCTGACTCAAATTTTCGACAAATTTTTTATTTTTAATTTTCAACTCACCACACCAACGACCAATGAATAAATACAAGAACTATTAGGACTCGGGCTTACCTGAAACAAAAATAAAAAATCCACGATTAGCATACTTTCAGGGAACGCATCAATCTTAAAATATTTCTAACGGATCATCGCCCTTAAAATAGCGTTTCATCGCGCCCATTTTCCAACGAAAAACCAATCCCACCAAACAAACAAAAAACCCACGAATAAACCCCTTCAATCTCCCCCCAATCTTTTTCTCACCCCACCCTTCCCCCCGTCACGCCAATCGTCGCTCGCCCTTCAACCCTTTCACACGTGAAATTCGCTCTCTCCTCAGAAAAATCAATCGAGCTCGTGCGAGAAAATGCTAATGGTCTCTTTCTCCCTCTCTAGAGAAACAGAAAGTCAGACAACGCCGAGGGCGTTTAATTGGCGCATCGCCAGGGCTCCCGCTTTAAAGCCACACTCTCAGAGAGTCTGGGCTCGCGCGCGGGCGAACTTTATGAAAGAAAGCACAGCCCTGGCGCACCACCAAGATTTATGAATTTGTACACTCGGCGGATTAAAGCTCGCCGGATTGAGAGACGGATCGTCGAGGAAAAAGGCGCGCGAGGAGGAAAACGTCGCCGATGTAATTATAAATTCGGCGGGAACGAGGGGAAAGAAATCGAACGGGCGCCGAAAGAAAAGCAGCTGCTGCGGGATATAGAGAGATTATACACGCGGAGCGATGCGGATGAGCGTGTAACGAGCGGTCGAGAGATAATCGATGTTGGCACGGCTCTGGGTGGATATAAGCGATGAATATTTAGTAAATTCGAGCTAGGAAATGAATTAAGCTTGATGGATTTGCGGAGAGAAGTTCAATGCGACGTTGCGGCGATGCTGGTCTATGTGGGGTGCTAATTGTGAGGAAAGTTTCGTTTCAATCAGATTCGAGATGAAAAGGTGGAAATTATGTCGAGTTTTGCGATGAAAGGAGGCGGTTTGTATAAGCGATAAATTATTTGTGTTTGTTAATTTGTCGGGGGAAATGAGGACGGAAGAGTGAGTACAATTAGATGGCAGAACGAGTGATTATGTCATCGGGGTATAAGAAAGATGTATAGTTTTGCGTTCGAAATTACGTAATGGAAAAATAAAAATTACTTAATCAAAACAATGAAGTTTGGGTTGCGCGTCGCAGTGCGGTGCGAGCGTAGATATTTTTAAAATAATATAAGAGAATGATTTTTAAAAAATCGATAAAACGACAAAACATCCTTTTTTAAAGCTGAAATAAAAAGGGACTAAAATAAAATGGGCGAAAGAGACAACGGAGAGAAATCAATTGAACGTAAAAGACAAAAAGTACAAGAAGAGATAAAATAGGACGCCGGAGTAGAGGAAGCAGCGGAAAACGGTTGAGGACGCCGTGGTATATTGCATTAGGGGCGGAGAGAAAATAGATATAAGATATGCTTACAGAAAAGATGGTACAAATTTTTAAATAGAAAGATGCAGAAATGTTAGTTGGGAAAACGAGATTAAAGTGGATGATATTTTTAATTAAAAGCGTCGGTAATTAAAATTTTAAAATCACTTACAAATGATTTTAATTGCGACCTGGTTTTATACAAAATTATGGCTTAGTGGCTTTTTTTTTAATCGAGAGATGAAAAAAGTAATATAAAATAATCTGTGGTATTACGAAATAATTAGCACTCTCGCGAGATAAATTAATAATTGTTAATTACTATATTTATAGCCCAAAAAACTTATTCATAACCCTGCAAATTCAGTTATTTAGTATCGTTAAATTCGCGAGTAAAATATATTTTTCTGCATCAAACAAATTCTTCATCAAAACCTACTACTACCAATCTAATTCCAACCTCCATATGCCCTCAAATACCCATTCAAAATCAGCAAAATGCATCAAACCATCCCCAAACCCAACCGTAAAATCGAAACCTTCCCATTACCCATCAACAACATCCCATTCTCCAGTTACAAACTTCATCCCCCCTCACCCGAAGAAAAGAAGGGCGGAGAGCAACGAATGCAACGTCGGACGCATAGCACACATAAGTAGACGAGAGCAACTCGACCGGCTGCACATGTGCACATATATACACGCACGCAGCGAAGGGGAGCCTCGATGACGAAGCTCGCTCTATTTGCACCGATGTTAGCGCGCATATAGAAGGGGGGAGTGGAGCGACGCGTATACATACGTAAACCTCTTAGCGAGAGGCCCGGCCCCGCATCAAAGCCGAGTCTCCCCCAATTAAACACCGCTCGCCCGAGCAAAGCCGATTGATTAGCGCGCGGACGAGCATCGAGTGTGTATATACGTATAGAGACGCGCCAGTCAAACGTTCGTACGTTCGCGGCTTTTACTTTTGGGCTGTGTGTTTTTGTTTAGGCTGGGAGCGAGTGGGAGATAGGAAAAATTCGCTGATTTTTTTTTTGGTTCTTTGGGTTGGGATATTTTTAGGAGTTTTTTGGAAAGTGGGTCGGTTTTGATTTTAGTGTGGGTGATTTTTACTATAAATACTGTCCTGTTTACTTTGGCTTACTTATTTTCTGAAAAAAATTGCTTTTATTTTATATATGCAGTTTGCTACTGTGTTATTACTATTATAGAAGGTATGTTCCAATAATTTATACTTATTGTCAAGTATGGCAATAAATTTTGCCTTTTATTACATTTGATTCCTAATGAAATATTCATTATTTAAATATAAAAGGTTTGATATTTTTCGGCTATTTAAAATTTTTATATAGCTACGGAAACTTGTAAATAGGAAAATATTAATACTTGAAAATAAAAACATATATTGTTGTTTCGAACCAACGTTATGTGGTAGGCTAATGTCTGTTAAAACAATTACTTATTATTTATCAACAAAAAAGTTGGTGACAAGTAATTAAGTATAAATTTATGAAAATATTTACGCATTTGTGAATCCATCAAATAAACATCGTAAATCGTACCATTTTTTTGAAAGCATAAAAAAGCTTTCTCCGCCATTCCTACACAAAAATAGATATAGGAAGCGGGAGTTCCTCACAAATAAAATTAAAGACGACCAACTGGTCAAAAGCTTGGGATCAAGAAAAGAAAGAAGGAAAGTATCAAGCCCGTATAGCTTGACACAAAAAAGCATCATTTCTCCCTCTTGGGAGCATTAGAAGCATTTTTCCGGCTAAATTTATAGATCCTCTCTCGTTTAAAAAACTTGCGGGCGTCTCCAAAATAGAATTGATGCGAGTTTGCTTAACAGCATTTTTCTCGCTCGCGGGATAACGGAGAGGCAAAACCAAAGTGGATGAAATGAAAAAGTGTGACGCAAATGGAACAGGTGAAAACAAAGTGTTATAGCTTAGCACTTAATAGTCAATGAAGAAAATAAAGAGTTGACCAAGAGATGCTACGTCACTAGCTGAAAATAGAACGCGCATCGAACGCGTATTGTCTCTTTGACTGCACAACTTTGGCACTTTCACTCTATGCGCTTGTATACGAGGAGTGTTTTACATGCTTAACGAAAGCATGGTTTTCTAATGCTGTTCTTTTTTTAGTATTCTGGTTTATCTTTTGTTGTAATGGGAGTTTTCATTGTATTCGCAAAATAAAATGCATAGCACAGATAGCTTAAACGTTTTTTTATATATATTTTTTGCGCATTCTAAATTTTGTAAAGCGATGTTATAATTCATTATTTTATTATATCAATGATTCTAACTCAAATTAATACATTTTTATATTTCTTTTTCATAATTAAAAATAGTAATCATCATAATTGGAACAACTTTCACATGCAATTTGCACATAAATCATCGCGATAGTAGGATTCCATGAGAGCAATTTAATTACGCGACCAATTTATCTGCACTTGAATTTCGCAAACCAATTAATTACAGGACGCAAATATTCAGAAATTCGATTGTGGTTGAAGATTCGCAAGTGGAGTCCTAATGGTACATACTCTGTAATCAATCATTTCACATACTGCAGCCAATATTGGACTTTAGTTTGCTCAATTTCGTTAATGTGATGCAAATTTTCAGCAAAACACGTCTTCGAGATAATTCGAGTATGACCCAGTTAAGGTACTCGTGAAGCGTCTATATGAAGCGTATTATTCATGAGGCTAAAAACGATTTATACAGAGGAAAATGTCTTTGCTGCCTTGAATACAATCGCAGACACTGACTTTAAGGAATTAATCTTTCCTTGAACGAGGCTTTTTCGAAATTTACAATCCAGCCCTGAAGGGAACTTTAATTTTAGTGTTGGTCATTTTTGAAAGTGGGCTACCCGATTGGTGGATCTGGTGCTTGAAACTGCGATTCAAACTCCGGATATTGTACCCTCGAGCTTTATCCAAACTCTGAAGCATTGTTCAGCTGGCTACAGTTTCGGAGATTCAATCTCGGTTTTATCCAAATGGACTATTCTAACTGGCCGAATTTCTCTACAGTAAACTGTTAACTGCTTTCATCAAAGGATTATGACCAAACGTTTCTTTGTGCGGGATCCGCTTTGACGGCTGCATTTGATTGTCCTAATATCCATGATAAAGGATCGGCCAAAATAATGGTTCTAATACAACAATATCAAAATGTAAAGTATTAAAAAAAAATATAAATATTATTGATCTTTTTATTATATTTAATAAGCAGAACAAAGTAGACCAAACAATAACAATCATTACACGCAAAAACAAATTTCAAAAGATAACCTCTAACCAGTTTCTTGCACAAACAAACGACGACCACGAGCAAACAAAAAAAAGTTTCTACGAAGTGTGACAACAATAATTAATACCTCTGCTGTCGGTAACAGTCCTAATCCGTGTAATGCATCGGCAAACTTAAGTAAGCCACGACGGCTTTCTCGTCACACTGCGCTAATGGCACGCGTCCAAGTTTTTTCCTTCCCTCCTCAAGTCAATGCCGAGAGCGTGCTGCATCACCGAGTTTACTAGCGCCCTGGTCCCCCCCGAAATTGTGTACACTAAACACGGGGTCAACGACTCAGCGTTTTAACGGCTATTAATTAAGGAATCGTTAAAACCCTCGCACAGCCATTACTTCCCCTATCTTCTTTCAAGGACCCCCGGCTAGCTTTCTCCCCTTTAATTTCATCTTCCCGTATTCCGTATTAATTTAGACATGAGAACCTACCAGAACATCGCACAGAGCGTAATCAAGCCAAGAGGCCTTATCAGCAAGAGATGAGGGCTTATCGATCGTCTATGGCAAACGTGACGTACTTAGCACCTGCCGTTCGCGCTGAGACAGCTAATTGACTTAATTTGCGACCAATGACTGCATCGATCCCTCTGCTCTCTGTCGCAAGCGGTCATTGTAATTATATTGCCTTTTTCTTTTTGCTCTCGCGGCGGGCTTGTATTTTGAAGTGGGCAAAAAATAGCGCACAAGGCACGTAAGCGCTGCAATTATAGTGCTTCTGCGTTTTGCCAGCTGAAGGTCAGTTTTCAGCTGCAGCTGCGCGAATGACTGTACTTACGAAGAAAGATTTTTATCCTGGCTTTAAGAGACAGAGTGACTTTTTTGAAAATCGATTTTCGACGTTACTTTTTGTTTCTTGCGTGTTGGTTAAAGAATTTTTTAATGAAAGGATAAATTTCAAAAAACTAAAATTTTCAATTTTAGTATTTTGAAATTTAGAGTCTTTTACTTCTTTCATATGTATAACAGTTGTATTAACGATTAAAATCTTTTCTTTGAAATCCTTGGTATTAAGTATTCTCAAAGGACATTCATCAATTTCATAATACCGACCTTATTGAATATTCATAGATTTGAATTATTCGTCGGATTAAAACTTCCTTTTTAAATTCACTTTATTTTTAGCAACAGAAAAGCATTAAATGCTAGTGCATTATACCTACTTGGAAATGCCTACTTCAATACCTATTATAATAACAGTGCCGAAAATTTTCAATACCAAAGATAATTATAAATTATAAAATTTAGAATAGATACGTAAAATATTTCATTCCACTCACTATTGAATAATTCAAAAAGAGTGTAATTAAACTAACTTTAATCTAATCCTATCAGTAAAAGTAAAGTAATAAAATAAACGGAAATGACACGCGGATTACCGTGGGAAATTAATGAAAGCAAAGGCAGTTAGGAGGCGTTTATAAGAGAAACTGAGCGTACGCTAACCGCACTTATGTAAGTGGCAACGAGCGGAGGTGTTTGCAGCTGGACCGGAGGTAACTACACTTTAACAATAGTCGCAGTCTGCAGTAATCAGACGCTCAGCGCCTACTGTGTGCATCAAAGTCATCTTGTTGTATTCTTTATAAAATGCGTAACGACTGCCTTGGAATTGCAAGTGGATCTTCGCGCATGAAAAATCAGTTTGTTATATAAACATTTGATTTCTGCATAAATAATGAGGAACATAAATTAAATGAATGTAGGTGACTGTAATTTTATTCAATTAAAGCTGCTTTTCTTTCAATCGTACTAAATCTTTTTAGTATGAGAACCTTCGATTTGATTTAATTACACAAATTACGCAATAGAATGTTTGTTCCGTCGGGCAAAAATGAAAAAGAAAGTCATGATATGAGAAAACCTTATCGTAAACAATACTGTTATCGATGTATCATGTGTATAGTCTGGAGTCTTTCAATATTCCGAATCAGATAGCATGTCGTGCTAAAACGTTTACGATGTATGTGTATACAGTATCAGTCATGGAGAATCCCCGAATATTCTTGGCCGAGAAAAACACTTGTTATTAATATGACTATAGTATATAGATAATCTGAAGCATAGGGAAAACAATATTTTTCGAAGCATTCGTTGTTATAAATACGTATTCCAGCAATTTCTCGTAAAACAAAAAAAATACTTAAAAATGAATATCTATTTAAAAATAATACATTTGAATATTTTAAAACCAGCTTTTAGATGGTAGTAGTGACTGTGATTTCAAAAGTATTACGTAATTTAAAAACGTATTAATTAACGCTTTATTGACGGTAAATATATATGTAGCAAATTTTCAAATGCCCAATTACTAATTTGTCGTCTGAAGTGGAAAGTGACATTGATAAATTGAAGTGACATTTTAAATTTGTCGACATAATCAATGTCATATCTTTTTGTGGATGCTTTTTTGCAGACAAACTATGAGATTTTTCATTTTGTGTGCGAGGCTGCACAAACAGTTTGGAAAACCAAATACGCGGAACTTTGCTACATTTTTCATGGATGCAATAATTCAACGAAAAAATAAAAATGACGTGATGATCCGTTTCCGAGAGAAAAGTTTGCTTCATTTTTTTTATTCGTAGACAAAAGATAGTGTGCTTTTAATGCTATAAACTGAAGATGAATAGTTTGATAAATAGTTTTCACACGTTAAAAGATTCAACAACTAATTGTCAATACGTTATTTGTAAAAAAACTCGATTAAAAATAGAATTTGCGGAGCTCGATATACCATTCACGTATCATTTTCAATCTACGTTCTATAGAAAAACTTTATTAATAAAAAATAAATCGTTCGTTACCATTTAATATTTCATCTATATACCTAATTGGCTTCGACAAGAATGAAATCAGTAACGATCGATTTTTATTTATTTCCATTATTAGCTACAATTTATTAGCGATCGACGAATACTTCGTTTATCACAATAAATTGTTCATTGTTAGAGTTTCAGTCGAAGATACAAATGCCGTCGAGTTATAGATATTTAAAATTTCTACCAATTGTGCTTTGTTGAATACCGATGCAGTCATGAGCATTACAACATTGCAATTGACTTTAGAATGAGCCCAGACCATTGTATATTATTCGCTGAACAGCATTCGACAATGCGATCGAAGTAAAAAATCCAATAATACTAAAATTATCATAAAAGCTTCCATCCCAACAAATACATTTTCCTTCTTTCATCAAGATCGCTTACTTACAAACACGTGCGCTAATACTTAAATATTAAATAATCAAACAAAAATAGTACACAAACATTCCTACCAAAGGCATGACTGTCACAAAGTACGCTAAAATTAGAGAACGGAAGTAACCGAAACCGCCCACACATCGATAGCTTCTACACACCCGACGCCTTGTTTCCCCTTCACAAAGACGTTTCGTTGAATTTCGCGATATATGTGGACAGAGACAGTCGGTCATAGAAATCTTCATCGGAATCTTACGTGCTCGAGCGTGTGACGCAGATATGTCACGCAATGCTCGTTATATATATATAGTACGCAAACGTAACGATGCTTGTTTGTTCTCGATAAACCGATCAAACGCGCAGATAAAACGACGACACTTTCTCGACGCAGCGCCGGCTCCTCCCCTAGTCACAAGCGTACCTATATACGATAAATGATAAGAAAAAAAAACGTATCCGCGGGTTCTTGAATTTTCGCAGCTGCTGCAGCCGGTTTCGTGACTGGACGTCGACTTCATTGGGTTAGGGGATTTTGCAGCCTCAGGTTATTAAGAGTACGATGAAACAATGAGCTTCTAAGAAAAATAAATTCTGTATGGTAAATAATAAAGTCGATGGTGATTAGACTGTTGAACTCTTCTTATAACTCTTAGTCATTTAAATTACAGCGCGAGAACTGATTAGGTAAATAAAACCATTATAACATAATAATGATAATTTTGAAAAATATTAATGTACAGCAATCGGAATAACCAGGTATGAAGATAAAGATCATGATAATATTATGATTGTATAACTCAATCCACAATGCCTATTACACAACGAATGATAATTTGACAGTAAAAAAATTCTCAAATAGCTGTAAAAAGTAGCAAATTATTTTTGTTTACGTAGGTGGTATAAAAAAGTTCTGACTTAATTTACTATTAATATCGGTAGAAGCACTTTATTATATTATTTTGATCTTATACTTTATGATCTTTAATCACTTATTTAAATCAACGGTTCACTTGATTCAACTGCACTTTTTAGTAACATGCAATGCATGATATAATTGCCAAAGGTGATTACAAGTTTTTAGTGTGATCAGTTTTTGTTGGATTAAAACTTTTTCTACTTTTTTACTTTATCAGTATTAGTTAGTCGAATTAGAAAAAAACTACTTAATTTAAATTCTTAAATTGGTACCCATTCACTTTTTAATTTAAAGGTTAAATTCTAAAACGAAATAATAATTGCAGATCAAGTAAAGAGAGCAAAGTTATTACCTAGAAAAAGTTATTCAGTTTCTTTTCTTATTAATATTATGTTTTACTTTTATGCGATAAGATCTTTAAGAAAATTAAACATAACTATATAATTTAAACATTATTTTTCTAAAAAAATTTGTTATAATAGTTACCAACAACTATTTTGTAATTGGAGTTGTTTAAAAAAAATAAAGAAGTAACACTCTTAAAAGAAGGTCTGAGAATTATTCATTGTTTGTATTCTTCGATGCAAAAGGAAAAAGATTCTTAGCGCAAGTTCCTCTGGGTGGAGTCAAATTAAAGCGAACTGTGTCAAGTTATGTAAAAGCTGCAGAATTTTTTTTCTTCGCCTGTTAGCGCATCATGAATAGGGAATGAAAATAAAGGGTTTAAGACCTGAATCTCTTTCATAAAGTCCCTAGCAAAATCTTGAAAAACAACTAGATTATTTTTAATGAAATTTACAAGAACAAATTATTATAATTGTTAAAGTCTCAAGAGGAGCAAGGAACTTTGAGCATGTTCATTAATGAGTTTAGAATGCAGCACAATCTTGGTCAAGTATTTCTCTTTGCCCTCTCGCTTTTCACAAAGAAAGATTTGCGTTTGATAATGCCAATTATTATCGTGGTGTGCGACTTTAAAGATTTAGTTCCGCCTGAGTCATTAAAATTCACAGAATTCTTTTAGTTTATGCAGCGATGAATGAACGATAGTTAATGCCTTCAAATGGCGAAGGCCGAACTATGCGTGGGTAACGGTGACGGCAGCATTTAATTGCCGCTAGGAAAATGTGCAGCGTGTTCAGAAAGCGGGGCATTATTTGGATTATTAGTGTTTTGAAGGGTGCGTCAGAAAACTTTCTAAAAAATACTTGTCTGGAAATTCACTTTGACATAGTTTTTACGTATTTTTTGAAATGGTGTTAATGAATCTTTGTGTGGAGTTTAATCATAGTTATTAGAAGTGAAATCGACTGTGTTTATTATCTGCAAAGTAAAACCTTTTTCCATAGTTTTTTGAATTAGAAATCTTTCAAATTGAGCTCAACAATTGCGCGAATATTTTTTATCTAATAAGAATACTCTTTTCTCTACAATTATATTAACCAAATGAGAACAACTTGTTTATATTGTAGTAGTATAATTAATAATTTTGAATTTAATTTTTGTCAAAAAAAAAATTAAAATTTATTCAAAATTGAATATAATTTATGCCCATATCTATGAAATATATTTTTATTTTAAACTTGATTAAATGCAGCATTGCTAAGTTTATTTTTTTATTTAAATTTAATTTGGAAAATTAATTGTGAAAATAATTTCTAACACAAATAATGAAACTATAGTTCTATGTTAAAAAAATACTTTAACATGTAATACGATAACAATTTAACCCAATACCTTACGTTTTTACGAAAGGTACTATTTAGATAAACAAGTAAGTCATGCAAATAGCTGGCATAAATTTTGGAGGCCGAGTTCTGCAATACTATGGTCATACTTATATTATTAAACTATAATGAACAATAACATTTCTCAACAATACTACATTAGAATATCAAGTAACAAATACTTCTAAGGTACTCATGAGCTATATTTTTACGATAATTAATATTGTGTAATAAGTCATTAGAGGTTGCTTTTCTTGGTAAGAATTAAATTTAAATTTTAATCATCAAGTGAACTATATAAAAATATATACTCATACATAGAGCACACTGTCTTTTTGATTTAAAAAAAATACTGAATAGGTAAAAATGTGGAAATAATAAATACATAGAAAGTGAAGGTATCATTATTTTTAACAAGATCTAGTTTTGTAAAAGGCTCTGCATAACATCATCTCTGTTATTAAAAGAAACTTTACAGAGTAAGAAATGTTGTTGCACGATATAGTAATCAGAATTTTAATATTTGAAGCAAAAATTCTAAAGTATCTAAAAGTATGTAAATTAAAAAAAAAAATAAATAAATAAATACTTTAAATAATGAAATTTTACAATTATTTTTAATGATAAATTTTCAATGTTGTTGAACACTTATTCAAATTTTGAATTTTAATATGCATGACATTTGATAGAAGTGACTCAATTAATAAAAAAACAAGACAATAGACAATAATACCGCAATTCAAAAACGATAAAAAAACGTTTATTTGCACTAACAAAACCAATTTCTTTATCACCGGCAATCTGTCCAGCAAAAACTACCTCACTAAAATTCACGCAAACCTCATCGATCACCACCCATCCAAAAAACATACCGAAACCACACCAACTCCCCGCGCCAAAGCCCAAGAGACTCTACTAAAAAACCAAGCACAGCCATCTCCCCCAACAAAACCCCTTTGTCCCGCTCTCGCAACAAAAGTCGCCCGAGCTCCGCACTGCAGCTCACTCGTACGCTCTCGCAAAAGCAAAGACACTTCCCTCTCAAAAGCCTTCGCAAAAAAGCGGCCAAGTATCTTACATCCCTCAGCAAAAGAAAGAAAACGCGAAGCATAGAGGAACGCACCGTTCTGGCCACCGGGTGTAGAGTGCTGAGGTCCCAGGCGCTCTTGGCCTGCTTCTGGCTGCTGAAGCCCTTCTTGCTCTTCTTCCCCGGCCTCCTCAGGCTGGAGAACCAGCTGGTGGCGATCGAGACGGCCGACTCCCGCCTCTCGTGCTGGACGCCGCTGGGCTGATGGTGCGCCACCTCGTCGAGGGCGTCCACCGACCTGCCCGTGAAGATCATCCTCGTCTCCTCCTTGTCATCCGGGTTGGCAATGCAAGACGGACACCTGCAACCCGTCAGCAGCGTGGATATGCGCCGGCGAGCACTCGTTTTCGCTGCTGGGGCCCTTACCCTCGGCTGCCTCTGTGGAAAACTCCGAAGACACTGCTCGAAACGCCCGCGCGCTATTCACTCGCGGAATCGGCCTTTCTTCTGGCTTGCGTCCGCTCTTCTTTTTTCACTCGCTGCGCGCACGGATAAAGGCCACTTGGACTGTTGCTGCGCACTGCTATTGTACCGCGCACTGTAGAAAAAGCTCGCGTGTATATATATAAAAAAACAATCGCGGAGTAACGAATAAAGAACCGCGCCTCCAAGCGCGCGCAGTTTATTGTTCCTCCTCCTGGATCCTAGAAAAAGTCATCGGATCGCTCAGCTGTGCTCCGCCGACAAACTCGTTCCAGCAACGGTACGCACTTAGCCTAACGGCATCAGCGCAAAAAAGCGCGAAAATCAATTTCCCGTGCGGCACTGCACTAGGAAGAAGCACATATACATCCACACGCGGCTATTATTCCAGCGCGTCACGAGCAGGGAGAGAGAGAGCTTGATGCAAAAGCTGCGCCCGTCAGCTCCAAAACGCGCGGGCAAACAAAACAATGGGGGCCGCGTCGCTCGCAGCCGGCCCGTGTATTACCGAGAGTATATAATGATTCACGGCGCGTCCGATAAAAGCGAGAGCGCCAGCCGTTATCACTCGGTATCGCGCACTTCCGCTGGGATTACCAAACCGCTGGCCGCCTCTCGTTCCACTTATATATATACTCTTCTTGCACACTCTGCCTCAATCACTCGCGAACGAAGTAACTATCCGTCGAGTATATAAAAAAACCAACAACACAAAACAATACCGACGAGATGGGAAAAAAGCAGCGAGGCGCGCGTGCGGCGGTGAGCCGTAAGTCGCGCGCCTGAGTGAGTGAGCGGCGAGCTACCAGCGCCTTCAGCAGCCGGCGTGCGACTGAGCTGCGCCCGGAGCCTGCTGCTGGCCGAGCGCCTCGAGCTGCGCGGAGCCGCCTGCGCGAGCGAGCCGACGCGCTCGCGGGGTAGGGCCGCCGTTTTGAACTTGGCGCGCTCGCGCCGACGCTGTATGTGTGTGCAGCTTCGCGGAACGAGCTTATCAATTTCTGCAGACTCGCTCTCGGAGGCCTGATATAACGGACGTGGAAGAGTCTTTTTCTATGTGATCGCTGGGTTTGTATGGATAGACGAGGCTTTGTTGCTTTAGCGATGGGTATGCGCGTGGGTGTGAAATGGTTTATCTTTTGCGGGAGATTGCGGAGAGGCGGCCGGAGGTTGGTTTTAAGCCGGGGATCCGAGTCCCGTGAGAGTTGATACGGCGAAGTTGCTGATGCGCTTTTTGCGGAGAATGCAGCTGCGAAGCGAGTGGTAATAGGATATTTCTATTGTTCGGAGGGAGGATTGTAGATGAATTATTTACTTGACTGTGAGGCGTTTCTAAGTGTATTTTATACATATTTGGCTTATTTTTTTAATGATTCATTTAAAAATTAAAATGAAGCGGTTTTACTGTAAATTTTATTTTCAGTTAATCAAATTTTAAGAGTATTGTAAAAGTAAAAAATACAATTTTTAGAGGATAGATATAAAAAGTATCTCGATTCATTCGAATATATAGAAAGAGACGTATTATTCAAAGTTGAATTGAAAGTTCCCAGGGCGTTACGTAATTATTGATCGGCCCCCTATGTCGAATTCAGAGGTTCTTAAACCCGGTGTCACTGACTTGGAATCATTGAAATTCAGCACCGAATCAAATGTCTAGACTAACTGACGTTTATAAGTGAAACGTTGTTTTCATTGAAACACAATTCAACTTCTTTTCCATTGAAAACTTCATTCCGTTCAAATTCGGACTGCCCTTTTCAATTTTCGCACCACAATTTTACAATAACTTCGATTCGACAAACAAAAATTTATGCGCGCAATCAAAACACCAATTAGGGCTGTTATATTTATAAGCCACTGGGATCAAAACATTGCGCGCGCTTAAATCTATTCTCATTAAAGATAAATCGAAACTTATTATCTTTGTCCAACCAATTTGATCCTCATAATAAAGCATCCTATAAATACACCCGGCCAATCCTCGGGTGGGATAGCTCGAGAGTTTCCCTTGAGAATTTTCCTCACAACACAATGGCCAAAGCGCTTTTTATCCTTCGGATATCCTCTGCGGATGCTTACGCCGTTCTGCCAATTCGGCTACACGTGTACGGCTCAGTCACACGTGTACAAATACGAGGGATTAAGATTTAATAGTCGCGCGAGAGCTAAGGGATGGCTGTGGGGTTAAGGATGCAATTTTTATTTTTATCTCGTGTTATTTATGGTGAGATTGAATTTGCGGCTGGTTATTACAGGGTGATTGATAAGAGGGTATACATATCAGTTTGTAATGGATGTGGAAGTTTTTGTATTATTTTTTATGCGTGTTGCGCTGATTCGACGTGAATCTATAGGATGCAATTTGCTTTTTCTTGTGAATTTATGTCGCAGTCTGAAAGTGTATTGGCAAATAAATTCAGGAAAATGAAAGTAAATATCTGCAGACCTATAATAGTTAGCTCCACTAATTTGACAATTTATTTTCTTGCAATTCAGTAAGATAATTTTTTTGATAGTATCTTAGTAGAATATATGTATTTGTATAATTATTTACAAAGCTAAAGTTATGTTCAGTGTCAGTTAAAAAAATCTTCCAAGCGTTAATTTACTCCGGATACTGCATTCATGAAATTTACTTCAAATTCCTCGGAGCAAAAAGTTACGTAGGATTTCATATCCCTCTGTAAACGTAAAAATTATGTATATATTACAAGCTTCGCTATTTTGAATTCAAAGCCCGGAATTTTTAATTAATTAGAACGCAGCAAAGAGAAGGAAAATCTAAATGCACCGGAACCCTCGGAGCAATTTATTCAGCATTCTCCACTTTCACGCTGCCATTAATTTCTTTGATTTCGCGTGCGTGAAATTAGCCGTTCTCCCGCTGTTATTAAATCAAAAAAATCTGCCCCATATTTTCATAACATATCCAGCGATTGATGCAACGATCGGCGGAACTGCACTTGGCGCGGCGCGTGCACAAAGATGGCACACTTACGGAGATTGTTGACTTTGAGAGACTTTCGAAACGTAAAATCTGTCAATAAATATACTTCGAAGCGCGCGTAAGGTCGTTGGAAAGGCAGAGCCGCAGTCTTCAGATGATAATTTTACTGCTCGCGCTCGACGGATTTTTCCAATCGCTGGTATACATCTATAAAGTTGATGACCGTTACTTTGCATGAAACAAGAATTGTCAGCTTTGAATATGAGGCAGTTTAGTCTTGGGAAATGTTAACTGCCTCTCTTTACCGAAAATTCACCTTGAAAAGCACCTAATTTAGTTAATTGGTTGGATACGCTGTGTATGCGTGTTCAAGTTAATCTAATGACGACGAAGTGGTTATACAGACTGTAGTAAGCGACACCTAATCAGACTCTTATCATAATAGCCGATCAGGTACCTTATCTAATTCTTTAAAACAAAGATTCCTGCGATATCCACTCTCTAAGTCCAATTTTTCAAATCGATCATTTATTAATTATTTTCCTTTCATTTACTCGTAATCACAATACACTCTGCCTGAAACTTCCAGAACCATCACAACCCACACACACTCATCCACAACACATCAAGATAAACTAATCCTGCTAAAATTCCTACCCGTTACGCCAAAATTACTCCGGTATAAAATCACCAACGCTACATAAAAAAATACACAGCTCGGCCAACGAAGGGCGATAAAAGCCAGCTCGTACGCTCGAAAAAAGAGAAGCCTTGCCTGACCCCGCGCTCGCATAATAATCGCGAGATA
>JAPYZA010002849.1:0-18936 GCA_030522685.1 Eupelmus azureus | reverse complement strand
AATATTTTGTTTCACATGTAGACAGATATCATTGCAAGAATTAGATTTCCTAAATCAGAAGTCATTAGAATTACATTGAAATTCATTAAAAACTTGAATTCCATCAATGTCGCCATCACAAAGCTTCTTTAAAAAAAAAAAAAATTGCTGCAAAATAATCAGGATTTTCAAACTCTACATCCTGTCCAGTATGTTTGGATGAACTTCCTAATATCGAACATCAATAAAACAAACTGGATATCAATTATACAAACAATCCGCAGCGTTCTGTTATTTCAGTTATTGCTTTTATTCATAAGCCAGGGAGCGTCACAGACCAAGTTAACGTTTCCATTCGCAAAAGTATGTCATTAAAACTAACTTCATCAGGATCTCGAATTTGAACTGTCTACATGGTATTGTCCAATAGATCTCCGTGTACAAACACGTAATTCCATACAGTTATAATACCCATTCTCGATAGGATAAACGAGCGCCCGGCATTATGTTTGTTGCAAAGTGGATCAAGGGGGACAGATGTAGATGAGAGCGAATGTTGATGCGTCCTCGAGTGTTCAACATTTTATTTTCGAGGCACGGAAAAAGAGAGAGAGAAAGAGTGGGAGAGAAAGAGAGACGCATGCATACTGAACGTACGTATGTGAGGGAATGCGAGTTGGGTTTAATATTAGAAGCTGCCGTGTGTGTCTCTCATGCCACTACCCTCGACCCTTCCCGTAATCCTGGAAATTTATTCAAATGTCGGTGGTGGCGCGCTGTAATAAATCCTACACGCGCTGAGGCCTCCCCCGCCGTACTGGATGGACATTATATTTGAACTACGGCTTTTTAAATGGACTTTTTTGAGAAAATTATCCTAGTTATTATGAACCTTTGCCGCGGCTTGCGAAAAATTTATGCCTTTGAAAGAATGATTTATCTGTTTGTTGTCGTACGGAATTTTTATTAGCTTTTGTGTCACTTTTATTTCTTCAACTGAAGTAAGCTATTATTCTTTCCTTTTAAAAAATAATAATTATTTAATGGAGTCTTTAATTATGAAACAACTATATAACGTAAAATTTAAGATATTAGAACTGACCGGTTTCTCGGAACAGAAGAAGAAATCATCATTATTAAAGAAATCCATAAAATTATGAAGAAGTTAACGTAGCATAGTCACGGCTCGTAAAAATACACGGTGTGTGTGTATTGCATAATCCTCGTTTTTTTTCTCTGGGACAACTTTACTACATCCAGCCAGCATATCTCGCAGAAAAGAACGGTTCTCTCTTTTATGCGACATGACGAATGGCCTATTGCCATATTGACACCTTAAATGAGAACAGTAAAATTTTACTATGGCCGGGCTTTCTTCATCTTCCAAAGGCGGGCAGGATTATATTTCCGAAGAATACGACTTTCTCGCGCATACGTGAAGGAGGAGGGGGCAAGTCACCTATACACGTATTTCACCCGAGCCAGCCGTAAAGTTTAACGATTTCGTCAAAGGCAAGAGAGTGAGAGAGAGGGAGAAAAACAAGGGAAACGCGATAACAAATATAAGAGTTTTTCTGAACTACCGACATACACTTTTACGATCAACGAGGAAGTTTCCAATTGTAAGTTACAATGGCGCTCAGTCACTCTTCAATTATAACCGGCAGGAAAGCTCCTATTTTCCTCTTTTTATAGATCCCTTCTGCAGCTCCTCCTCGGTGCTAATCCTCTTTTGCGCCTTTTTGCCCTGATAACTTTCTCCAAAACTTTCTCACTCATCGGGCGAGCTACGGATATATATACTTTTTCTCGCCATAGGTCAATACGACGATTTGTATGAACGTAGGTGATTTGAACACAATAGGAGGTTACACTTTCACTTTAAATCTGGATTAGGGTCTATATTAACATACAATTCAGTGTTATTTCATACGATGATGAAATTATTTATTAGAATCTAATCCAAATATTTCTATAAAAATTTATAAGATTCTATCCTATTTTCCAAGCTAGACTAAAAAATCCATATCAATATTTTAATTATAGTATATTAAAAAGTCAAATTGAAAAATGAATATAATTTCGATATAATATTTACAGTACATATCATTCTTTTTTGTAAAATAAACGCCTTTAGAAGATATCAGAATATTTTAAAGGTTATTATTAACATCTTTAAAAAAATTTACTTATTCAATTAAATTAGAGATGTCTGAATTTGATACTTTTATCAGGATATCGTTCATCTAACTTTTCAACTCTCTAAACTGAGAAAAATCGTTGAATCTAATTGAAACCCGATGTCAGAAAATTAAAGTGGCAAAGTTTCTAGCGATAAAAGCATCGTTAATTCGAGTACCTGAGATCAAAGAACGACAATAAAATTTAACGCTCGCCTATAAATCGAAAGTCTTCCCCTTGCTTCATGTTACATTCAGCGTAGCGTTGTTTGCACCGCCAAATAATTTAGAGCCATCCCAAGACACTCCGTGATGCACTTCAATCTATTTTCAGTCTCTTATCGTCAACTATTTCAGCCATCGCAAAAGTTAATATCTCTTCGCCTCTATCTATTCTCATCAAGACCACTCGCGCACGCTCATCAGTCTTTCATCTCTAGCTCTTCGTCTCTTCCTTAGATGACGCGCCCGTCTATAGAGACACAATTATAGAAGTGGTAAACTCCCTCGCTGCCGCTTGACTTTCCGATCCAATTTCACAATGGCGACGACGACGACGTTGAGAGGAGCGAGGCTCAGCCCTCCTGAATACTCTCTCTCTCTCTCTCTCTCTCTCTCTCTCTCTCTCTCTCTCATTCTCTGTCTCTTACTGCCTCTATCGACGCAAACTTCATAAAGTGCCGCGGCGTCGCGCGAGCCGTTTATGATCAAAAGATTTAAGGCAGGGCGAGAGAGAGAGAGAGAGAGAGAGAGAGAGATAGAGACAGAAAGAGACAGAGGCGATACCGCTGCTCTGCCAATAAAGCACGCGAAAAAGATGATCGACCCAACCGTTAGAAGTCAGGACAGAGTCCGTAACGATCCATAAAAGCTTTCTAGCTATGCGACGCTCTTTTAACGGCTCAGCACAACAATTGTGAGAGATGACAAAGAGATGGTGGTTCGGCCGTTATGCCGAATATAATTATGATCCGTTGAAAGAGAGAGAGAGAGAGAGAGAGAGAGAGAGAGAGAGAGTAACGCGATGAAAATCATAACGAGAATCATGACAAATAAATGAGGCGCGACGAGGCGAGGCGGGTCTTTTCATTGGACTGTGTTGCGCATAAATTGATACTACACGAGCGAGAAAATATAACGCGGAATGATTTCTAGTTAATGTGTTTACTTATGCCAAATAATTAAACAAGTTGAATGCATTGTACATTAATTGCAAAAAATCGCATGCTCGAAAGCCATCGGTAGTGTCGAGTAGAAGAGAATGAAATCAAACCGTATTAATTGATCCAGCGCTAACCTGATGTTGAATTATAAAAATTGATGTAGATTAAATTTCCTGCAGCTGAAGCAATAACACAGCCTCACTGTTCTCTGCGGTCCATCAAACGTTTTATTTTCAATTTGCATCATTCAATTTATAAAATTTCAAACGGTTTATTTGAAACGTGCATTTACTCGCAATTAAAAGCAATATCAATTTTCTTTCAATCAAAAAAGCTGGGCGCCACTTAAAATATTCATAACGTGAGCTACTCAACTAAAACTGCAAGTGAAATCCAAACATCTTTCAATCGCATCACAATTCACAACAATTTCCACACAAAAAGTACATCAATCCTCTATCAGTCATTTGCATGCGCAAAGCGATTTTCTTTCTTTCATCCAACATACACACACGCATGCGCCAAATAATTCACGTGGCACGCATTTGAACGAAAAATAAGGAGGTGGGGCTCGAAAATGTTCAATCATTTATGTGGCGTGCGCGTACACACGCGAGAACGTATGCACATCATCAGATAATCAATCGATATGTTTAACATTGTGCTCGAGCGCGGCGGCACGGACGATCGATTTAAAGCATATCGCATGCTAATACCAAAGTACGACGAGTCCATTCGTCTGGTCTGCGTGCGCTTATGTGTGGGCAACAAGAAGATCTCGCAAGTTGAAATTCGACAGGCTCGATAATCCGAGTTTGATTTAGATATAATATTGAGGATTGAAATAGCTGGGTGTATATTAACTATTTCGGTTTTGATCGGATATTATTTGCATTTAGAGGAAATAGAGATAGATGGTTTATTTATTGCTACGTATAATAATAAGATAAACTCATAATGGTTGGTTGAGGTACATTTGTTTGATTGATAAATAAAATAGAACTTGGACGAATGTTTAAATATTGGGATTGATTTGAATATTAAGATAAATTTAATTTGCTTGATATTTATTTATATTATGAGTTATTTTGTAATTCATAATATCTAGTTCGTTAGTACGAACTCCATTTTCGCCTGCATGCTTATTTTGGTTATGTATGAGAGTAGCTATTGTTGCTTTAATGAATTTGCATGACAATCTCCGTGTAATAACAAACCGAGACAAAAGTATTTTTATTGTTCTTATTTGAATACAATAACATAAGCTTTAAAAGATTGAATTCGTTAAAAAATTTTTGAGTTTCTTGTTTAAAGGCCGTTTTTTGTTAACTTCTTTTACGAGCAAAAACGTCAATTTAGAATCCATATTTTATCTTACCTTTAGCGTTTGCAAGAGAAAAAGCTTTTTGTTTTCTAAAAACCTCGACGTACATAAAACTTTATTTTTATACGACCTATATTCCCCTTTTGTTAACCGAATGCTCAAGATAAGCTTCAAAAAGTTTGCAGATCAACAATCTAAATCTTACCGTACAATAATTACACTTTTCCAAGCTCACTTCAATTTTCTACCGTACTTCAAAAACTCTTGCATACTTAAACTGCAAAAACTTCCAAGCAACCAATCTACTTTAAAAATAAAATTATTCTCCACCTACTAAAACCTCGGCTGCAACAAAGGAATTCAAAGGTGCGCAGAGACAAAACGTGCACAAGCCAGGCGACAATACCAGTCGGCAAAGCCTACATCCAGCTAATCGCGCTTGGTCACACAGACGCGCATAATAGCCGGCATGCAGGAACTGGCTCAATCAAAATCCTCGACGCAAATTTTTTGCGGTGCCCTTGACACTCGACCGCCGCTGCGCCGACACGCCAAAAGCAACGCGCGTCTTTTTCACTCCCGCAGCTGCTGCTCTGTCCTCTGGCATTGACAGTGATTTGAATGGCAATTGATGGCGGCAAAACCGCTCTCGCCGCGTATCGTCGTAATGCCGCGCGTTCGCGCTCATGATAAAGTACCGGCTGATCGATAACGACGCGCGCCGGCTGAAGAGAAAATCGGTTGCGCGCAAAAAGAGGGGTGGCAAGCGGACGAGTGTTGCGAGCGACGAGGGGTTGCTACGTTGCTTTATAAATTGCCCAGGGGGTCTTAAAAATAGTGCAGTTTATGGTAATTTCATCGGGGGAGGGGTGGGGGAGGCAGAAGCAGAGGATGATTAATCTATTCTGAGCGAGTGGATGTGTAAGTATGAGAGTGAGAGAGAGAGAGAGAGAGAGAGACAGCGTAGGTCTCCTTTTTTTCGCTTCGGGATATTTATCAGAGCCATTTTCTTTTGCGCGCGCGCGAGGGCTTTGAAGCTTGTTTTTGACAAGACAGCCGATAAAGTGGCGCTTTGCTTTATAAAATTCGAAGGTAAAATTAGGTTGCGTCGGCAAAAAATGCAGTCTGCGGCGCGGTTGGAAAATAAACATCATATTTTAAAGTTAACAGCTATTTTTACAGATATAAAGTGCATTTTTCTTTATTCCGGTTATGCTTGTGTATATGATGCACATTCAGCCGCCCCTGGCTTTTGTCTCTTTTATTCATCTTGCTCGTGTACACGGTTGAAAGCCTACGGAAACTCTATGAAAATCCTCATAAAGATGCTCTTCTAAGCACATAAAACTGGGTGGAGAGAAAGAATCACGACTAACGACCGAAGGCCATCTAGTTTTACCGCTGCCAGATCTTTTTTTAAACTTTTTCCGGATTTCTATTTTAATATTCTTTACTTTGCTTTATTTAATTCGCTAAAATTGATCAAAGTCATAATTCAAAGTAATTATTCTAACATGGTTGAACTAGTCTGCAAACTTGTCTTTAATTCTAGGTAAAAAATTGCTCGTGTCAAAACAACCGACAAATTAAAATTACGTAATAAGCACTTGAAACAAACTTTTTCTCATATCTGTCTTGTACAATACATTACCTCTAAAGGATTGCGTGACTCACTGATTAAGTATGCAATTTTAAAAATTTGAAATTCAAAGCAGCGAATCCTGCGCGACTTATTAAAACAAGAGAAAGGTAAATTCTTAGAAACTTTCAATCTTTGTGTCATAAAATAATCCGCTCTTTATTACAGTTAACGCTCACTTACAGTTTACTGATTCTTCATGACGATAAAAAAAGGAATCGAAATCTCTTGAAAACTTAATAAAATAATGTAAATTTAGTTATAAAACCTTCCTCCTTGTCAGAGTGAAATTGCTTTCCAGAAAAAATAAATTTTAAGAGCTCAAACATTTTTATCTTTAATGAAAAAGTGGAATAACAAATGAAAAGGATTTTTAATTTTATTACTGTATGCATTTAATACAGGTACTTTTAAATTAAATTTACTGAATAATACGTCTACAAAATCCGACAAAATAAAATTTTGTAACAAAATTTAGTTCTGCTTTTACTACATCGCCATTGACTATATATTTCCAAAGACACTCCCGACAATAAAAAATAATAAAATTAAAATTGCCTAGTAATCCTAAAACTCCCCTTACTCCCAGGTCTACAATCAAATTTTCACTCTAAACCTTTGATCCCGCTTACGCTACACACTTGCAAGCAAAATTAAACCCAGCCCAGAGACCATCTTCTCTAAGAAATTCAGAGGCCGCTGGCTTCGCAGCAATTCGCCAGTAGCAATGTTGCCACGTCAATTTCATCCAGACCAGCGGGCGCACATCGCAAACGAGAGCAAATCTCCCTCTCTCTCTCTCTCTCTCACTCTCTCTCACTCTCTATATGCATATACACAACGAGGAGCAGGTCACGTGCTCGCGCGCCGTCGGGCGCATAAACGCCGCTCGCAGAAACGCAACTGCGTTATGGTCGCGGGCGTTCGGCAATCAAGCGCCTGAATTTCGCGCGGTAGGGTGGGAGGGGGAGGGGAGGGGGGGGGAGCCCCCAAAGAGCCGGGCGCGAGGAGGTGCGCGCGCTCGCGAGCGAGCGTATATAGCGCGCGGGGAAACGATTTTCGTAAATTGTCCGCGGCTAATTTCAAACGTCACGCGCAGAGCGCCCCCTATGCGCCGGGGAATTGCCTCTTGTTTCCCGAACTGGCTCTCTCGTAATCGTCGTGCAGCGCCTCTCGTTTATATTTGGGTTTTGTGTGGTGGGTATAGAGCCCAAGCGATATCGACCGTCTAGAGTAGTTTCTGATCTCCGGAAGAAAGACCTCGTTTGGGTTTTGAATAGAGGAAGAAAGAGAGATGGAGAGAGAGAGAGAGAGAGAGAGAGAGAGAGAGAGAGAAAGCTCGCATCATTCTCGGCTATGTCTCTTTTTATGGAGCTGGGGAAGAGCAGTTTTGATTGCCCACGATATTACCTGGTGCCTTGTTTAGGAGGATTAACTTTTTATGGGAGTATTTACTTAATGTATTTATTAATAGGATAATGATATATTTTTTGGCAATTAATATTGAAGTTGGATGTTGCAATTATTCTAAACATTTTGATGGTGTCTTGTAAAAATATGTATGATATGAAATAATGGTGCTGTATATTGATAGTATAAAATGAGTTAACGTGCGTTATGTCACGAAGTGAAGCAGTAATCAATATTAGCACAATGCCAGTGTACGTACAGATGCAAACAGCGCAGTGCGACTGAATTCCACTAATAATGCGTACTACAATTTCAAGATTTGATTTATAATTTAACGCTTTATATCTTTAAGTAATTTCAATTATTATTTAATTATGTATAATAAGAATGAATCCTTTAGAAAAATCTTTATTTTTTATATTTCATTAACATTATTGTTTAAGTATTGGCAACAATTATCATTTGTTCCTTATTTTTCAGATTTTCTTTTTTGTAAAATAATAATTTTCAAACTCAGTAAATAATTTTTATATCTATAAACGTCTAGTAATATAAGAGCATTACTTCAACTCTATGAATAGAATTAGTAATAATCTCACCAATGATTAAACGCGCGTATACTGCACATCGGCTGAATTGTAATGTGCAATCTTGAATGCATGAGTCTGCACTATTTATGAGATTTATCATGCAATCGATCTAAAATTTAAAGTCAAAACGTTACATTTAATAACCTACCTATTTAAATTTAAATATATATTAAAGTTTCGTTCATTATAAAGTTACGTATTTACACTTGGCACACGTATCACGAATATTACTAGAAAATCCAGTTTCAGTTCACTTTCGACTTCCTGGAACAAGTATTTTTGTAATTTACTCGAATGTATATTCAATATTATCCGTCGCATGAAACAGTTCGAAACCACTTAAAGAGCTGTCTATTACACAAGCACTATACAATAATGTCCACTTTTTAGTTTTAAAACAAAATTTTTAATAGTTTATTTAATCAAAAATGAATTTGTCACACGACCCACGCACCTGGCTCTGACACACAAACCCAAAGTTAGTAACAAACGCTTTCAAACTTTCTAACCTAGTTTCAGAAAATGAAAAAAAAAATCACAAAATGTCGGTCAAACAAAATTCTAATATCCAAGCCGAGTTAGGAAAGCCTTCAATCTATCGCAAAAACTAATTATTCAATTCAGCGACCCACAATTCAAGCGCGCTCCGAGGCGCGCTCATCGAAAGTAAAATAAATATAAGTCGACCGATAAATTCAGAGGTATCCCTCTCTCTTTTCCTCGTCCATACGTATATATAAAACGGCACGAGCGCGCGCGCCGATATCGCCCACGCGCCTCGTTCGTTCATCCCAAGCAGCGCGCCGAACGGCTGCCCGGCGAGTTTCTCGAACAGACCTTAATTTAAACCGCCGTTTCTCGAAGTAGCGCGCACGCGATCCAATAGCTTTCGGCTGACGCGTCCTTGAATTTGCCGTTCAATTGAATTTCCGCTGTGAGCTGGGTGAACGCGTGCGCGCGGCGGGCAACTTTGTGTCGCTCTTTCTCTTTCGTACTCGGGTATACATGCATATTTCATTTGGTGAGCGCGCTTGTGTTTCTGATATTACGCGTAAGCTTTGGCTAGAGCGATAGTTTTCAGTGTCGACGGTAGGGAAGCGAGCGGCTTCTATTTATCTTGGACGTAGTGGGAAGTCCAGCTGCTACTTGTGAAATTATCATTCGCGCGCACGCGGAAAGGTTATCGTGGTTATGTAATGGTCGTGGTTTTAGGAAAAAGATTTTATCTGTCTGTGAGTGTGGTGTAACGTCCGCGGAGCCGGGGGGATTCATTCAGGAAATTGTGAATGTGAATGAAGACTTTGATATGATGAATAAAGATTGATTAACTGCTTAGTTTTGTTTTCAATTTCAATTAATATTATTTGATTGACTAAATAGTATTCGATTTGATCTTGTTACACTCAGAAATGAGTCAAACTGAGAGAGAAAAATATGATATAAGCTATTACAGCTTAATTAAATTATATATTCCTTACATAATTAATTATTTGATTCAGTAATCTCATCATAAAAATATTATGTGACATCAAATAATTTTTCTTTGAGCCAAATAAATAATTTTATAGAGAGAATGCGATAAAAATTTAACAAACGAATTAATTAAAAAAACTAAATATTTCTCGAAAAACGCCACCTCCAAACAGTACAACAAATAACAAGATCTTCAACATTTCAGAATCACATTTCGCAAACATATACATTTCCTTAGCGCAATCTACGCTCCGCGAAAGTGCGTCACGCATGATTTACTACTCCCACACCCACCGCAAGTTTCCGCAAACATCGTTGAACCCGTCGATTCCGTGCCGAAAAAAAGATTCAAAGTCCCATAAATTCCCACCCGCAAGATACATCCCCGCGCACATGCGCGCATATCAGATCCGTATACATCAAGTGGCCCGGCTATGGTACGATAAAAACGCGAACACGACGCGCAGGCTCCTGCGGAATCCCCGGCGCGCCAGCGCAATCGGCGATAATTGCTGTGGCGGCGACAAAAAAGACGGTCCGTCAGCGAGGGTGTGTACACACGCAATTCGAGAAATCGTTATCGTCGACATCTCGCCGAGTGTATATGTGCAGAAAATCGAGAGGGAAAGTCGCACACGCGAGGCAGCGGCGCTAGCTCTCGTCTTATGTGCGTTAATCGTGCTAGACACGAGCCAGATAGGCATCGACGGCTATGTGTGTGCGAGGTTGTGTGTGTGTGTGTTTGTGCATGTGTAGGCAAGCGAGTGCACGAATATGGAGGGAGAAAGAAAGAGGCGGATTATGAGCTGCGTGATCTGATGACGTATACGTGCGGAATTTCCGCGAGCGATCGATTCTCTTGCACGCTATATTCCTCGCCACTAGCTTCTTTTTCGCCTCTGAATATATTTTTTCTTCGGTTTGGGATTTTGTACTTATTTTTATTTTTTTTTATTCTTTAGGAGCAAGGTAAATGCTGCTCGGGGGCTGCACTGATTATTGGCGCTTTGTATATAGGCAGGTTATTATTATATGCTTGATGGAGTAATTGTAGGGGCAAGGTGGATGGAATGATTACGTTATTACCTTAATAAAGTGAAATTATATGGATGTATACCGAGCACAGTGTTGTTGGAGAAGTTAAGGCATTAAACAGTGTCTATAATTGGCAATTCGTGTTAAAGTGTCGCAAGATTAAGTACTTGTTTTGATATATGTAAGTAAAGTATGCGAAAATCAGTTTGTGGCAGAATAAAGATTTGATTTGAATATTTTTTTTTTTTTTTTAATTAAATTGAATAGGAATAATAAAAACAATTTTTTTTTCAGGCTCTAAAAGTGTAGTGCCCCCTTAAGGGCTCATTCATTTTTTATACGGGATTGCCAACTTTATACACATGTACCATGTAAAATAATGTTCATGTAACGAGCACAATTGAACTTACACACACTCGTGTGATCACTTGTTACACCACTTGGTGTAAGATTCTCTGACTTTTCAGCACGAAAATTATTTTTTTGTGAAAAGTTTATCTTTACGCACTTGTTGTTTATAATAAGTATAAATGTTAGTAAAACTTACATTGTAAAAGAAATTTAAAGTAACGTGGTTGGTCGTTAGCAAACTCACCTGTAACATAAAAAAGAATAACAAATAAATAACTTTTATCTTACAGATTTTCTAACAATACTAGTAATAGCAATAGCAAGATAATCAACATAACATAAAAATAATTAATTTTGCTTTTGTATTTAAATCAAATTTCATTATATCAAAATATGAATTGCAATCTGCTTAATTCAATAGAGCTCTTACTTTGTAAAGAAAAGCAATGGATAAAAAAAATGAAGTAATTTGCTAGCACAAACAACTTACATAATAATGTTTAAATTAATTTCTTTGTTACTGACTTGATATGCAGAAAAATTCATGATTTATTTCAAATTAATTGAAATAGCTATCATTATAGAAAGGTGAATTCTAAATACTGAGAATTAAGAAAAGTACTAGAAATGCCTATCATTGAAATTATAAAAACTATTACTGTTTAATATTATTACTAAACAAAATAAAGCAACAATTTTTAAAAATTAATATTCACTTTAAAATGAATCTTGTCTTTCGAACGTTTCGTAGAGAAGAACGAAACAATTCCCTCTTTCGCAATTATTTCGAAAATTACACTAATTAAATTTTCTCTGTAATAACAAGTCTCTATATCAAACACCATCCTCGCACTCGAATATACTCATAAAGAGCGAGGCGTGCATAAAAGCTCGCCTCTACAGACAGATGTCTAGCGTTCGTGCTCGTGTTCCCATGCGCGGCATCTGTTAGAATAATAAGCAACGTGCGCGCACACGTATATTCATATCGACCTATCACCGACTCTATGTTCTTCTCGAATCTTTCGCAGCTGATGCTATTCTCGGGCGTGCGCGTCTCGTGTTTCGCGGAAAACTACCTCTTTCCCCGATGTTACTATATGCGACGACTAATTTTCCCGATCTCCTCTTCACCCACGTTTTACACGCATTACTAGCGCGTATATATATATATATATATATATATATATATGTATAAGTTTATAAATAAAAAGAGCTTTTTATCGATTCGCCATTACGTGTATACCTGCGCGTGTACAGGTATATATTCGCCGAGTGTGATAGACGGCCGACTGGCAGGGTAGGAAATTGTGTTTCTTTGCCGATGGAAATTTAGATAGGCAAAACTCTGAAATATGAAAATATCGAGAACGCTGGAGAGAGAGGGGGGGGGCAGGATTCTGCCTCCTCCTCTTCCTCGTTTCTTTTCGCATTATACGCGCGAGCGACGTTTACAATACATATTTTAACGAGCGTGTGTGTATATATTGGTTACTATCGCAGGGCATTAATCTGGCTTTCCTGCTATAATGGGAACAGGCCTGATACGCGCGAGATTTGAAAAATACGATTCCGTAATCGCTCGGGATCTTGAGCGGTGTGTTCGTAAAAAAGCCAAGTGAGCGAACTCTACGTGCTCCGTGTGGGTGAGTCTTCTAGAGCCAAGGGAAGAGGACGATTATTTTTATTCTGGTAAATAAATTAGATTTTGAAGGAACGATCTTTCGGAGCTGTAATCGACGTCCGGACGCGATATTGCAAGGCGTATATCAATACGCTTTTTATCCCAAAGATTTAAACATTAATTGAGAAACGTTGGATAGACACTGATAACGAATTGCTATGCAAATATTGGCTTTCAAAGAACATACGTGTGTAAGCTTTTGAATTCATTCATCTTTCACGTCTGTTTCGTATTGCTTTTTGGGCAATTAAAAGTTTCAGTTTGCAAAATTTAAAAAAAAACGGAAAAAAATTTAAATTGAAAAAATTTGTCTACGCTTTCAGGATTAAAAAGTTACATTGCTAGAAATGATACATTTTATTACGATGTTATTTTATTTATTGAAAATACAAAAATCAATATCTATTTTCATAGATAAAGTTATACCTCCACATGAAATAATAATATACGAGCATATAGTGATTAAATTTTGAATTTAAACTTTCAAAAATAACCATTATTACTTCTCATGTAGAATGTTCATTAAAACTTTGTTAGTAAATACTGGTGAATGGCTAGACCATGAATATATTGTTTGCTAAAATAATATTCAGTAAAATCGTTTGCGTTTAAAACAAATTTATACTTCACTTTATGAAACTATTCTTCCAACAACTAAAAAAATATCATTCATTCAAATTTAAAACTACTTTAATCACTTTTAATAAACACATAAATAAACAATACTTCAGCCATTCACTAATTCCGCTTCTTCCAAACGTTCCCACCTCGCCCAATCAAATCGCAACCTCTTGGTCAACTTGGTGTTCCGTCCCGGTCGCCGCTATTGAATATCAGAATGTACATCTGCGCTGCGCGTCGCACGAATGAGTGGTTAGCAATTTTTGCGTCGGCATCGTTCAATGACTTCAATCAATGCGGCCAGCAGCGCACGAGGCCGACGACTCGTGCACACACGTATGCGCCGCGGATGATTGCGCGCAAGTACCAAGCTCAAGTCGCGCATGAGACTTACCGCCTATTGAGATATATTCTAATTGCTAGCTTGATTGGTCGAGTGTGTGTTCACATTGCAGGTAACGAGATGGCCAGTGAGCAGCTTTGTACTGGTGTGACGAACGCGAGGAAGTCTGACCTTTTATTGGTCTTACGTGGAATGATCGGTTTGCATGCCTAACAGGTGTTCAAGTATAAAAGATGATAGTCATAGTGTTTGGCTTGGGTCATCTTCTTGATGGAAATTTCTTTCTTCGTATTTTCATAACTTTTTTGTGGAGTTATATTGTGTTGCGTGTATTACTAATGCTGGATCACTTTCATCAAAATATTTATTCGAATTCCTTTGAAATGTGTACATCATCCATTTTTTCTTTTTTGAAACTTTAGAAGGAACGTAATTATTGTTTTTTATTTACACTAGCTATTTAGCGAAAAAATGTTCTCGATTTTCAAGCAACTTTCTTAATAAAATAAGAAATGAGACTTCCAAAAGTTATTTAGTTGCTTCAGTCGAGACTTCTTTTCTTTTCGGTAACTGTGCAAAACTATCCAGACAAAAGTGGAAAACTAAAAACTGTAGAAAAAGTAGGACAACGCCTCTAAAGACGAGGTCTGGCTCTTCAAAAATTTCTCTCATCAGAGGTTGGAATAAGAACATCGTCACTATGAGTCTATACGGATAGGAAGTTTTAATTGGTGGCTGTCTCAAAACTGTTTGCTTGCGAACGTTCGAAGCGAAGATAGCAGAATATGTTACACTCGCAAGGATCCGTTCATCAGAAGGATTGTATTATTTCTAACTTGATAAATAATATAGCATATATAAACTATTTATAAAGCGCAATCAATGGAAAAATCTTGCATGGAATTCAAATCCAATCGAGATCGATCAAGAGGAAAACGATCTCAATTGAAATAGCGAGAGGAATTTTATTTAGTATGAAAGAGGATGCGATGTGATGTGACTCTTCATTATAAGAAGGCAAGAGTGTCAAGTATTTAAAGCATTTATAGGATAAAGGAATATTTTTGTTGAATGCAATAGTATAATTAGATAATTGAGATGGAAACAATATTTTTGTACGTCAAATCTCGTTTTATTATAAAAATTGACTTGTTTGTTCTTATTCTAGTATTTTTTAGTCATTCATAAAAAATTTTCATAAAACTTTTGATATTTTTTTGAAATTTATAGTTAATTTAATGGAAGAAATATTTCTTGATTCAGCAAGAGACTGAATATACCGTACAGTCTAGCAAACAAAATTCCATTCTATTTAAAATTCCACTCAATCGCCAAAATCTGGAAAACTTTATCTAAAAAAGAATAACATCATTGACACGGCAACGCTCTTCCGTATAGCCCCCCCCCCCCCACACCAGAGAGCGGATCGTACATCTCATGGCTCTCTTCCACACATTATTCCGTTCATCTTCTGCTCTCTTGTTACCGAGTATAACACTATCTCTCCCTCTCATGCCATGCTATAGAGAGCACTGGATGAGGGCGCGTAATTGAGTCGACCCTAGCAGCAGCGCAGCTATCCCTTCATCTCTCTTATTCGCCGTTGTGTTCGTTTCTGTGCTACTGTTTCTCCTGCACTCAAGGGGGAGACCGGTAAGGAGATACACATACACGTACAGGCTGAATTGCCCGGAGTTGCATCACCGGTTACTTAGCCGTAGACAGCCAGACGACGGCCATTGGCGCGGGCGTGCTTTTAAATAGAATAACAGGCTCGCGTGCAAGCGCATGGCTCGTTTCTCGCTCCTTTTTTCCCATTTTTTTTTCGTCGGGAAAAATCTTTCGTGTTTGCAGTGTGAGAGAGGATTGTTACGGTCCTGGAGGAACACAAGCCGCTGAGTTGTTTTCTTAAGAGGTACTGCGTGACTCTGATTACTTTGGAACTGGTCCATGAGGACGTTTGGAATTGCAGAGGACTCTTGGCAGAATGTACTTGCTGGGTTGGTACCTAATTTAATTGAATGGTACTGTTATTGTCAAATGGCAGCTAAAAGCTAGCTTTGCTGTTTGCGTGGTAACATAGAACCAGAATAATTCAAAACCTGACGGCATTACCGAAACAAAAGGTTTTATTAGCTCGTAAATAATAAACTGATAGGATGAATTCTAAAAACTCATAATTTGTACGCTGATATGTTGGCATAAGGCCATAAATAAATTATACCAACGGTACACCAATCGTTCTAAAAGCATTGAACGTTATTTCAAATTACCGTGTCTAAAACAGGACGCTAATAACTTAATAACTAGTTCAGAAAAATGGCAAGTATATAGTCTAAAAAAAGAATCCTTTCATCACAAGGGTGGCACATTGCATTTATTTTTATTGCCAAGAGAGGTTCGCTGTTTTTATAATCCTTATTACTTTTCGGCGAACGCCGCACAGAATCGTGACATGTCATTCAAGCTGTTCATTATGCGCTAGAGCGAATTGTCGGCCGCTAGAATATACATACCACGACGGAGCTGGAATATTCACTCTCTCTCTCACTTGAGCATTGCTTTATCCTTATAAAGTGACGCCCTTTTCGACCCTGCCAACTATAATGCTAACTCTGGTTTCGGTATAATTCATCTGTTTTTGTCTTTTTCATTTTCTGTTCCGCGCGTATGGACGTAGGGTATGCACGTTCACTGAAATTTAAAATTAGTAACCATGTTTTACTTAGAAACCACTTCATTGGTATTTAACTCCTTCAAACTTAATTTAAGGAATATGAAAATAAATTTTAAATGTTCATTACGACGACACGGCATTTGTATTACGAATAAAATGCAGAAGTATTAATAGATTTTAATTTTAATTCCTGAATCAGAACGAGGGATGAAAAAGCCAATGCTGGAAAGTTAACAAGCATATAACATCTATCCAATATCGAATGTTCACGGGTCATTGTAATCCATCAAGTTAAAATCGACTGTCTCGTTTTCCCCCCGATTCCCTTTCTCCATTATCCTGTATATACGAAGTGCTAATGAGTTTCGTGGCTTTTGGAGAACAGGTGACGCGAGGGGTACCTCGTGTATATCGCTCTAAACCAGCAAAGGCCTCACTCTCTCACTCTCTCTCTCCCTGTGTGTGACAGCAGCAGTGGCAACAGCGTCACGGCGAACGTAATTGCACCGGCAGCGGTATGTGTCGTGTATCCTCGGCTCCTCCCCCTCTTTTAACGCCCCCGCCTAGTTTTAACCCTCGTGTACCTAAACGCCAACGTCGTCGTCGTCGCCGTCGTCGTCGTAGCCTAACGAGCGCGTTTACACGACGCGAATGCGCGATCCATACGGAAGTAATTGATTGAACTAACCTACGTTAAGTCTAACCCAGTTTTACAGAGACCCCAAGAGCCTCTCGAATTCCAGCAGGCGCGCGGCGCACATGCACACGGGGGATTATTTAGCGCCTCGGGTGTGTAAGTATGTGTATGGATGGAGCCTAAACGAATTCCCGGAGCTTTATACCCGGGAGCTCGGTGAGCCGGGTTCTTGTTCTCGATTGGTTTATTGATACGGAAGTAATGCCATTTTTCGTACCCGTTCAGATGGCGGCGGCTGAAAGACCATATCGATATGGAACGCTGCGCGAAGTTATTTGAAGTCGAATCTCGTTACGTTGAATTTCTCTCTCTCTCCTCTCTCTCTCTTCTCTTCCTTTTTCGCAGTTCACTCGAAATGATAAATTTTTTAGGAATTGTTACGGGACTTCGGGATCCCTTAAAGGAAGGAAAAAGACTATTTTACAAAATTAAATTGGAACGTTGAAGTTGCTCTTGAGTTATATGATACTTTTTCAATCAGATTAATCAATTGGATAAAAGAATACGTAGAGTGCTTTCCATCACAAAAATATTTATTTTTATATGACTTTTATTTCCTTCGGAAAATATTTGATAAGTACTAAATTTAATTGCATTTTAGCGTAGCTGCTCTGTTCTTTATTCTCAACTATTAATTACGATCGATCATTCTAAACTGGTCTCTCCCCTGCTTTCTTCTGCAAACGTCCAGTAATCAACCTCGCTATTTCGTTTAAATAAGCGAAAAAGCTCAGTCGTCCATAAAAAGCTCACTCCGCGGGCAATCAATCAAAACGCGAGTGCACTTATCCGCATCCCAGCTCTAAAGCCTTAATTACGATCTTCCTCTTGGCTTTCGCGTGCGAAAAAAAAGAATCGCTAGAGCGCCCGTAAAAAGCGTCGGCATACTATACAGAGGAGCGAGAGAAGAAAGTCTTTATCAAGTTACACGTATCAGGCGCAATTTGCCGTCGTGTTTGAAGGCCTTTAATAGCTCCCTCAGTGCCACTTGACACAAAGCAAGAGGAGAAGGAGAGAGAGGGAAGGGAGAGAAAAAAATGCGAGCGTGACGTCCGTCGCCGCCGCTATCGCTCAAAAAAATCCGAAGCGCAGGTTCACTAGGCCTGCAGAAGTGTGGGCCCCGGCCATTTGTAAATAAGAAGAAAAAGTGTGTTTGATCGCACTCGAGCAAGCCAAGCAAGCGAGATCCAATCGAGAATCACGTAGCTCGCCGATGATCGGCTAGGTCATGGTGAACGAGGTACCACCGTACAAAAATAAGTGAAAAACTTTGGCTCTTTCCCCGTCTTTGAAAGCCGCGCATACCCTTTTTTTAGCAAGTACTGCCCTCTCGTGGGGCCAATTGAGGATGGAGAAAGAGTGAGACAGAGACAGATTTCTGGTTGCCCCGGGAAACTAAAAGCTGAAACGTGTACTCCTTAATTTGCAAGAAAACGAAGGAAAGAAGGAGAGAGAGGAAGGGCGAAGTGTCGAACTTCTCAGTGCACGCTTAGGTAGAAGTATATAGACAAGTGATGGTGAAGCTAAGTTGAATTCAGTTGAATTTAATTACTGCTATTCAGGGTGAATATGTACCGTAATTATTGCGATCTTGGCAATTTTTTCTGCTAAAATAATCACGAGTATTTCGGAGTTTAACCATATCAACGACAGGAAATCTTTTGGAAGATCCAAGATATTTTAAACACTTTAAAAAAGTTTATAAATTTATTTTTACTGAATTATATTTGTAATTTAACGTTTCGACCCACTCTATCTATAACAATAAAA
>JAPYZA010002848.1:0-20379 GCA_030522685.1 Eupelmus azureus | reverse complement strand
AGTGGTGCTGGACTGTGGAATGACATGGGAGCCTCATGTTGACCATGTGGCTAAAAAATTTAATAGAGTTCTTTTCAGTTTGAGATTCTTCCGTAGTTACACCACCAAGGCTCTATGAAGGAGGCTGGCTGTGGCCTTGCTGTTTCCTCATCTAGAATATTGCTCGGTAGTATAGCTTGACGCAACGCTAGAACAGAGAAGTAGACTTCAGGTCCTACAAAACACCTGTGCTCGTTACATATTTGGTGCTAGAAGGGATGAGCGCATCTCTCCGTACAGGCAGGAACTGGGCTGGCTCAAAACCGACACTGGACGAGACTATTTTATCTTGATACATATGTACAAGATTATGAGGATTGCAAGCCCAGTTATTTAACCGAATTTTTCACTAGGCATGTACCTAGAGGTCCTGTGCGGGGAGACGATAGAGAACTCCAAGTTCCACATGATAATAAAACTTCTGGTAACAAATGTTTTAGAATTTACGGTGCAAACATGTGGAACTCTCTCCCATCCTCCATTCGTAATCTTCCATCTCTATATCATTTCAAGCGGGCAGTGAGGGCATATCTACTAATACACTAACAGTTTTTGTGTAGTGTAGTGGAGTCAGATACTAATTTATTCATTTATGTCCATGCGCTAAACGTTCTAATGTATTACTCTCATTGTCGTGCCGTAATCAAAGTTTGTTTTCCCGTCCTAATTTATTTCTATAAATTAAGCGGGTAAGCCTGTATTTAAGTATGACTGGTTGGTATGAATGTGGGCTGAAGCGTGTGTGCGACACTAACTGTGATAATGCGTGGGCGCGATGCAATATTAAATATGTGATCTGATCTCATAAGACTGATTAGAATAAGTTTTTAATTTTACTTTATTTTTAGACTATATTTTATGATAACATCACAACTCGTATATTTTTACATTTTATTTTTGACTTAGTATTACTGCTATTTACATTTTTTATATATACACCTAGGTTAAGTTTTATTTATACACCTAGGATAAGTATTTCCTGACACGGTCCTTTGAGATCAGTTTTTTAATCAGTTGTGATGATTACCTACAATAACTAGTCTACAATTTTCCGTATCGATAATGTTTGAGTTTAAGAAACTTGACTGATAGATATAAGAAAACTACTGTCAAGCTGTGATACTGTAACATATGATGCAACTTGTATTATTATTATTATTAAGCACTGATACTTTTCAATTACATGAAGAAAGTTATCGACCTATGTGATAGGCGTTAATATTTTACCCTTATATTTTGTTTGTACTTAATTGATACAATAAAAAATTATATCTATCTATCTATCTATCTATAGTTTTAAGTAATCGCTCGCTTCGTACAACTTGTATCGGACAGTGTCGCCTGACGATACGCTCTGTTCTTCCGATTGCTGTGAACCGCAATCGTTTGAGATTTTGGGGCATCTGCTGTTGCTTTTACTTTTCAACTATTCCGAAGATTTTACGCTGCATCTAGCGCACGAGCTTACTCTTTTATAAGTGGGCGTTTCTCTCGATCCGTTGTTGCGTTGAGCTTGCTGGATTTGGTGTCGCATATGCTTTCGTCTGCTTGCAGCTGACCACTGCTCTCTGCGCTTTGTTGCCGCGCGCAATTTCGGATGTGACTTTTCGGCGGTCGCCCTCGCCTGCGCTTTTCTGTGGGCGTGCTTGTCGTCGCCTTTAAATGAGCTGCGCTAACCTGTATTGCATTTTCTTCTTCCTTTCTCTTGCAGCTTTTTCAGGTCTTTGGAGTGGCATGACGATTCTAGCACTTTCCCGTTTTCTTCTAAATTATAAATGTTTTTTACCTACAGTTCCCGCGATTATGAACAGGCGGATATATTTTGGCGCTAGCTTTGCCGATATGCTATCGGCTGCGGATAACAAAATTTTATTTTTTTTCCAAACTTTGTCGCCTGTTTTAAACTTAATATTACGCTTGCCTTTGTTATAATTTCCAGCTTGTTTTCTTTGCGCTTTATTAATATTTTCTTGTATGTCTACATAAAAATCATTTAATGCTTCCATGCGATTTTCCCAAGAATTTAAACTATCTTTCAAACTTAAATTAACATTTTACTGAACTTTTAAATTTTTATTAGTATTTTCACTTTTATCTCTTATTTTACTAATCGCTTGGTGCTCAGTGTCTATCGAAATTTCTTTTCCTTTATTTATATTTACATTTATTTTGCTATCTTTAGATTTTATTACTTTATTTATTGTAGACTCAGCTATATCGCTATCGTCTTTTAAAATTGTTTTACCGTCAGGTTCATTTTTCTGACTATCTTTATTGCTATTTTTGCTATTTACATGTGTTTCTGGCATCTCTGCTAACCTTTTCGACATTTTTGGAGGTTGCAGTTCTCTGCCGTAAACTAAAAATTCTGGAGTTTCGCCTGTGGATGAGTGAACGCAGGTATTATGTTCAAATTGTAATTGTGGAATATATTGATCCCATTCTTTATGACTTTTCTCTATAAACATTAAAATCATTGTTTTAAAATCCCTGTTAACTCTTTCTACTGGATTAAATTGGTAACGATACGCTGGCGTTTGCTCATGCACAATTGCACTTACTTTTAAAAATTTCGGCTACGGCTACCGCTTCGCATGGCTTTGTAACTTTCTGCGACCCCATTAAACCTATCTAGCCCTGCTGGTCAGTTTTGCATTGCTGGCATATGCTACAGCTTTTAACATAATTTTCTACATCTGTATATATTCTGGGCCAGTAATACGTTTAAGCTATTTTTTGTATGTCCGCTCTATTCCCGGATGGCCTACCGTCGGCTCATCATGCATTTCTTTAGAATTATTTTGCGGCTTTTTTTCGGGATCACAAGTTTCCAGGCGTCTCGATCTGTCATTTTCTGGTTCAATTCTATTTGCTGTCTGTATCTGTATATTTTACCGTCCATCATTTTCTAATCTCTATATCTTTTTGCATGCTTTTCAATTTGGAATACGCGCTTTTTATACGAATTGTCTGACGTCTCTTTAATCATATCAATATTCGAGATTTTTATTGTCGAATCATCTGATTCAAACATGCGCGACAACGCGCCCGGAACTAGGTTAAGGCTGCCTTTTCTATATTTTACTTTGAAATCGTAACTTATTAATTCCTGTGCTCATCTATGAATCTACCTATCCGATTCTTTTTATTAAATAACCATTGAAAAGCGCTATGGTCGGTGATCACCGTGAATCTATCGCCTTCTATATAGATTCTAAGTTTTTCTATCGCCCATTTAATGGCTAGACACTCTTTTTCTGTAGTGTTGTGTTTGGTTTCCGGGTTTTTAAGTGCTCTGCTTGCGTAAGCTATAACCTTTTTAGCCCCGTCCACGATTTGCGTAATTACCACGGCTAAACCTGTATCGCTTACGTCCGTGTGAATATTAAATTCTACGTTCGGCTGTGGCCTGTATAGTAACGGAGCTTCGCAAAGTTTTTGCTTAATTAGATTAGATGCTGCCTCTTGTTCATCTGTCCATTTAAATTTATTTTCTTTTTTAATCAATTTTGTTATTGGATCAGCTAATTTTGCAAAATCCTTTATGAATTTCCGATACCACGACGCCATGCCGAGAAATTGTCGTACCCTTTTTAGAGTATTTGGCCGCGGATAATTTCTAATCGCCTCTGTTTTCTCGGGATAAATCATGAGGCTTTTAGCATTTACGATAAAATCTAAATATTTTATTTCGTTGCAGCAAAATTTACTTTTCTCCCTGTTGATCGTTAATCCCGCTTCTTTGATTCTAAGAAGTAAACTTCTGAGCAATTTTAAATGCTCTTCAAATGTTTCGGAGACTAACAGTAGATCGTCCAAATACGCATAAGCTTACATTCTCCTATCACTTCTTCTATGAGTCTCTGAAAACATGCACTGTTTCTCGATAAACCCATACGTAGACGCTTATATTGCCAAAGCCCTCTTCCCAGCACCGTAAATGTGGTTATCTCTTTCGAGCTGTCGACTAACTACTAATGTACTTGGCTCTTTTTAATTTATTTAAAATTACATCCATATATGGTAATGGATACGCGTCTTTTTTGGATAATGAATTGACCACTCTAAAATCTATGCACATCCGGTATTTACCGTTTGGTTTTCTGACCATTACGACCGGATTATTCCACGGGCTACGCGATTTTTCTACCACGTCTGCCTCGATTAATCTCTCTAATTCTTCGAGCATTATCTTTTCCATTTTGACGGGATGATACCTTTGTTAAACCGGACGCGCCTCATCAATTAACTCGATTTCATGTTCTACTAAGTCTGTAGCTTTTAATATTTTACTGTCTGATTTGTCTATCGGCAAAATTGTATCTAGTAATTTTTCTACTTCGCGCTTTTCTAAGTCCGTTGTGCTAATTAATCCTGCACTTGCCGTTCTAATTATAAATCCTAAAATATCTGTTAAACTACCGGTATCTAATCCCCATAGATCGAATTTAAATTCACTTTTCTTTTTAAGGTCTGCGAGTGTGTATGTATCTCTGTCCGCAAAAATATGCAATTTCTTATGCCGTATGTAATCATTACCCAAAACTAAATCAGTTGGCAACATAGGTATTACCAGTATTGGCAACGTCTTGCCAACACCTGAGGCCCTAGGCTTCGCTGTCTCGATCTATCGCCTTTTCTTTTTGTTACATTTTTATCCGAAATTTTTGGTACGTTTGCGTCCGGCTCTATTTCTTTATCGCCTTCGTTGGTTGGCTCTGTGTTAAATTTTTTTAAAAATCGGTCTAACGCCGCATCATGGAAACTTTTTACAACCTCACGACTATTTTGTAGATCTGGTTTGAAATCGTTTTCGATATATTCTCCGGTTAGTCGACGTCTTTACCGCGCCATCCCGTCTACCGACGGTCCGTAACTATCTAGCAATAATTCGGACAGCGTTTCGTCCAGCTTATCTTCATTTATATAATAAACAAAATTGTCAATCATATTTTTTGTTATATTGTTTATTTCGTCCATTTTTATTTGATTATCTATTATTTTAATAAATTTAATAAAGCAATAAAATTTTTGTTTCTTGTTCTTTTCAAAATAAAAAAAAATGAGCAACCAGCGAAATGTTTCATTTTCTTTTTAATTAATTGTCAACAACAAAAAATTCTGTTTTACTTGATGTCAAAATTTTGTCGTCCCCTTACGAGTTTATTGATTATATTTTTATAATATATGTGTAATTATATACTCGTAATATTTGTATGATGATATATTCTACCGTCTATCTGCCTTATATTTCGTAAATCCATACGAAACATTATTTCGTCATTATTTCTACCGTGTTACATTTTAAACGTACTGGAAAGTATCTCTTGGCTTTGGAATTTCGAGTTTCGGCTTATTTACATCTGCTCGGGTGATGTCTACATCCGCGCGCTTGACTGCTAACAATAACCGATTGCTAGCCGTTGCGTCTCTGACTATCGCAACTTATATTTCTTACTTAGAATTATCTGAAATTATGAAAATTGTTAATTGTCGGTTTTGCTAGTATGTACTGTGGTTGTTATACTTTGTTAGATGGGGACTTACTTTACGTTATTTCCCATCTGTTTGCTCGCGCTTAATTTTTTTAGTTATAATATAAAAATAAAATGTTCCGTTCATTAAAAAAAACTTTGATTGTCGCAATTGACTTTACGTATGCTTTATTTTATAAATCAAATATTAATTGCATGTGACATTTGAACGTTTCATCTACTTTCCCGACTATACGTTGGGCGTAATTTTCGGTCTGTCTTAGGTATGAATCGATTAATCGCGCGTGACACTGTCTCTTTTATTTTATTTCCGGTTCCACTTTCCCCTGTAGTTGGGCACCATTTTGTAAGCTTTCCTGGTATAAATCAACTAATTGCACGAGTTATTCTAATATTTAATCTAATTTCCCGATATTACATTGGGCGCCATTTTGTGAGCCGGTGATTTGTCTCTTCTCTGTACGACTCGCCAACGCACCTTTTTTTCCGCAACTCCTCTAGCGCCCGGATGCTCAGCTTTCCTCCTGCTCACTGGACCGCGGAGAGCATCGTGGGCGCGAGTCACGTTTTCTCGCTAAGATTATTAAATGAAAATTCCGAGGAATTAAAGGTGACGAGGAATTTTGTCTTTGCTCGCAAATGAAATACTTCTTTTTTTATATATCAATTCTTTTCTCATTTATTCAATAAAAACCAAATCTTAATTCTAATGACCAATTATTTTCCTTTTTGTTTTCGCTATCGCCTTCGTGAGGCGTTTCAATTTTTTTATTAATACGCGGCGCGAGCACAAGTTTGGCGGGAACTGCTTTAATCGCGTCTAACTTTTTGTCGTGTAATATTTTGTTAATTTTCTATCTTTTCGTTTTGTGTAATTTTCTATCGCCTGTATCTTTAGGCGGAATCGAGAAAAGAGAGCAGGGCGTACCGCACGCTGATTGTCGGCACAGCTTAGCCGTCGGCAGCGTGTTTTCTCCGAGAGTGCGCGAAGTTACTTAGTTACATTTTTCTATTCACAATTCGCATCGACGAGGTCTTCGTCTGCTAAGCACGCCGATGCTGTCGCTGCTGGGCACTCCTGCCTTCTTCTTCGCTTCTGTCGGCCTTGGCTTGACCTTGACTCAGGGCACCTGTCGTCTCGATGTCGGCTCGGCGGGCGTCCCAGCCTCTTGTGCTGTAGCTAGCGTTACTCTGCTGCTACGTCAGCTCCGTGTCCCCGTGAGTACTCTCGGACGTCCTGCAGCTCTCCCTCAGGAAATGTACGCTGGGGCAGAAATGGTGTTGTCGCTGAGCCGGGTCACGAGCTGATCGGAGCCACAGTGCTTCGATGTAATTTTCGGTGCGAGCGCGGGCTGCGCCTTTACGCGCTGTTCGGCTGCTTGCCGAGCGCTGGTGTCTTCTCGCCCCTCCCTTAGCTATCTCTCTTTCAAACTAATATGTATTTATTGTTGGGTATTTGAATATTGCATGTGTTTGTGTGTATGTGTTCGTATGCATGTAAGTATCGTGTGTGTGCGGAGCTCATGCTGCCTTTGCCCTCGGGCGATGCTTTCCCGTCGCACTTTCGTTTTTATTAACGAATATGTGCATGGCTGAATTGCCATGTCACAACATATAATAATTACCCAAAATTTAGATTTACTTTTGAGTTGAAAAAATGAATGTTCTCTGTAATACCATATTTGGTATTGTACTGCAGCCCTTGAGTATTGGATAATGGATAAAGGTATAATAAGCGAAAAAGTCCTGCATGGCAACTCAAAGTCATATTATCAATATGAAAATAAAAATAAGAAGTTATAACGACCATCATAACGGCAGCTCTAGCGACAACGTTAGTGAAAGTCTTTGACAACAGTCTTAATCGACAGCGTTTATTACAGCGGTAATGAACAGCAGCGAACTATAAAATAAGGCAAGCGACAGTGGTCAACTTCGAGAGCGACAGAGAAACACCCTCGCATGCTCGCGGAGGAAGTGTTAAGAATAACGTGCACATGCTGCTGTGTGTTCAGTGCATGTAACATGTATGTACATACATGTATTTCTTACTTACTTGAGTATTTGAATATTTGAACTGTAACGGGGATGGATATAATAAATAATAAAATTTCTCGACCAATTGCGCCCTCTGCTCGGGCCCAGTCACGAGCTACAACGAGGCGGCAAGAGTGATCAGTGAACCCTTTTTTAATTTACCTCGTAAAATTCAAATTTCAATGTCCGGTTGCTCAGCTATGCACATTGACGTTCTGTGCCCGCGGAGGCGGCGGTATTCGGCGTCAGGATAATCAGATTTTTAAAATCAAACGAGAACACGTGAATTTGGGTTTAAAGTAAAAAGTAGTATATTCTGAATTAAGTAACAAAATCCAATAATTGGAATCACTCCACAATACAAAATTAAGGCGTGCCCACGCCACGAGAGTAAGCTCGCGGGAAACCCGATCCCCGCGAGGAAAAGCGCACGAAAAGTGCAGAGACGCGCCGCGCTGTCTCTCTCACACTAACACCTGTCGCGCACCGCGATCTTCTCTCTCTCACACATACAGTCACGCACGCAATGAACCGCGCGAAGTACTGCACTGGAAACTGCAGCTGTTCTACAGTCAGTGCAGGCGTCATACACTCACTCACGCATCCGTGACGGTTACGTGATAAGCTACGACTTTCCACCGCTGTGGAGAGGATCCTCACGGTAATCCGTACGAAGCGTCGGAGTTAGACGGCCGTATGCTCGTGCACACGTATGCCTCGACACGGTTGATGGCCGGGCTTACCTCGAACAATTCGAGTCGACAGCTATCTCTCTGTAGCTGCATGAACAGCTGGACCACCAACAACCTCTGGTCAGCAGCTGGGCACCGGTCTCTGCGTCTTTCTTACGTTATTCAACAGAAATCCACACGGTTGATGTTTGGCCTTCATGCGCGGGCGAAATCTCTCGCCATACTAGCTTCTTATGCTCTGTCTCTCTCTTTCGTACATGCTCGGCCGAGATTGGCTATCCTCGGAGCATAGAGAGAGGAGCACAGTCAGTAGCGCTCGCACCGCGACGCTACTCGTGCGAGAAGACAACGCGCGCATCTCGCGATCGTCACGCACTATCGCGCCGGCGCTCTCACCAATATAGAGCGGCGCGTAATAAATTTGAATTTAAATTCGCGTTCGTCACAGTGCTTTGGTAATTTTTTTTAGTTTAACTTATAAGACTGTCAGATTGAAATATTTATTATAATCAAGCAATGTTATAATTATTCTTTAAGTAAACATGAAAAACAGTTTTAATGAGAATTCAAACTTCATTTTCTGAGTCCTACAGAAGATAATAAAGAAGAAATTCGAAATTATAGAACACAGACAAGAAATGCTGATATTAACATTTTATTTTATGAACTTAAACAAATTGTGAGTTTTAGTTATAGTGTATAGCATAGCGAAATTTGATTTTTCAAGTCATGTGTTTAAAAATTTGAAATTAATCTCAAATGCTGTTAGTATAGTGAACCTAAAATTATAATCACAAGAAAAAATTTGGTTCTGGGCAGTGATTATAAAGTGAACAGATAAGTTTTTGCTACAAGTGAATTTAAGGAAGCTCTTGCTTGCTAACTAGCATTCAACAGCATTATAAATTTGCGAAAGTCAGTTATATTTTAGTGAGCCTGTGATTCTAGTCATAAGAAATTATTATGAGAAAAGTGTATTAAGAAGATGAAGAAAATGTATCTCTGAAGCCGGAAAAGAATTTAATGAAGAACCTTTCAACTGCAGTGATGCTGTTTCCGTTGGTGGTTCGTCGAGACCAGAAGTAGCATAAGTATCCGTATAAGATAAAATAAAGATAATGTATTTATATAAAAATATAATATTTAAAATAATTTATACCGTGATAATTAGATTTCGATATTATTTACTTAGTTTTTAGCTGATTCAAAGTGGATGCGAGGGGGATTTTACCAGAAAAGTGACAGTAGAGCTTAAGATTGTCACAACAAATCAACAAAATTTGTAGCTAAGTTAAAAAAAATATGAATATTATTAAAATATAATACTAAAAGGAAAATCATTGTTATTGCTCTGTTTTGCTAAGTTTCATTTATTTGTGTTAGGTGAATCTCATCAATAATTGAGTCTTGTTGCGTGAGATTTTTTTTCCATTGAAAGGCTGATACAAACAAGAAATACCATTTAAAAATTATTTTACAAAAGATAAGTATAACATTAATAATTTTAAGTTATTGTAAATAAAATCTTTAAATGTGTTTTTCTCTATTATAGAATTTTGTTAAATTTTAGGTTTTTGTCCGTAAGGTTTAAGCTGACCCAATGGATGAAATTTAGTTTTCTAAGATGATTTGGCTTCAGTAAGGGTACCTTTCTCCGATGAATGAAGGGTTTTAAAATTGAATGACAGAAAGTGGTACAATGACCAAAAACAGAGGTAAAATTTTGTATATTTATAAAATAAAAAATAATTTAAAAAATTTATAATTTAAAAAATTTATATTTTACCTTGAATAATTAAAAATTTTTTGAATTTCAGATATCTGTTCATTCATTGGAGAAAGATGTGCCTACTGAAAAATCCACTCCGAAAACTAAATTTTATCTATTGGGTCAGCTTAAATCTTACGGACAAGGTATTACGGATATAAAGCTTCATCGTCTAACTAGGGGAGCCTCAATGAAACCAACTATAGCATATAACTGCTTTAAACAAAGGTATTTTCCCCCACAGTCATAAAGTACTTTTATTTTTTTTTAAATTAAGTTAAAAATTGAAAATAATGATTTTTTTTATTTTCAGGCTTTAGAGGTGGTTTGTCCCCTTAATATAAAAAATTATGAAATATTTACAAAATGTTATCAAATTTTTTGGAACTCAAAGGATACGGTCGATTCTTGTTGTAAACAGTAGTGGAGTTCATCTAATTAAAAAAAGTAAGTCTGGACGAGCAGATTGCATTGTATTAGAAGCGATCACTCAGTGCTTTTACAAGTAGAAAAGGCGGTAAATCGACATACGGTCCCTCCAAACTGTACAGTGGTGATGTATTTAGGTCGAAATACAAAAATTGTATGACATACAGTCTTTTTTATCTAAAGCAAATCGACTACAGTGGAACAAAAAAATTATTTAAAAAAAAACGTAATTCTTTACCAATTTATGATTACATAAATAAGATGCAGTCTTTTTTTGACGAATCGATAGATGTAAAAAATTATTTTCGTCAAAATTTGACATAAGTGTCTTTTTCACTTGTAGGGCAGAATTAAACGAAAGTTTAATTGATAACTAATTTAATTATTTTAAAATTCATTGATAATTAGATAGATAGATAGATAATTCATTTATTGCACAACAAAGTACAAAGTATCACATTATTACAAAATTCAAGTACTGCGCTTCGCTTACGAGACACCGAGCGCTCTAAATTTTTAACTGATCTTCGTAAGATCTTTCTACAATAAAGTCATATAAAACATTTTTACATTCAAACACAATTACATGGTCGTCTCACAGAAATTCAAATATACATCTTTGGTCACAGAAGACAAACCGATCTCAATGACCGTGTCGATTTAAATGATAAATGTAAAACTAACCTAGGTGTATAAATAAAACTTATAACCTAGGTTTATATATAAAAAATATTAAAATAAATAGTAGAATTACTAAGTCAATCAGTGTAAAAGTAAAAAATAAAAGTAAAGTCGAATTAAAGATAAAATGTGTAAAAATAAAAATTTCAGTTCAAATCAGTCTTTGAGGTCAGATCACAGTTGTTTTATTGCCAAACGCCCTTAACAGGAGGTCGTACACCCAAGTCAATTTATGTATTTGACTTATCTCATGACTTGCTTATACACGGGCTTAGATAGGCGTCACTGACTGTCATGACGTAACTTGACTTAGATGTTCGGCAGACTCTTAACGGGATGTCGAAGCGGTACGACATGTGCCATTTACTGCATTTCCAAGTTTTTATTAAAATTATTAACTGTATAATGAATCTAAAGGGTTCGTTGGCTTTGTAATAGTAATAGCTAGGGCGCTCAGGTCATGAAATTATAATAAGTAAGCAATTGTATTTGTATAAACAAAATTAGTGCATGCGTTATACTGTTACGATTTCCTCTTAAAATATATAACAGATCGATCTCCACATTCGCTGCAGCCTTCATTCACTCTTGATATTCATTTCTTAAATACACTCATAGACCTTTTATAAACTAGAAAATAAATTAGGACGAGGGCATACACAAGAAGGACAATGAAAGAAAGGGAAATACTTTAGGACATTCGCACGACAACATATATGATAAATTGGAAAAATATGCAATGAAGATCCTAGTTAGTCCAGCTCCAGAAGATACCGCCTCACTGCTCGTTTAAAACTAGAGAGCGACGGTAAGAATCTAATGGTGGACGGGAGGGAGTTCCAGAGAACAGCACCGCAAACATGAAATTATTTTGATCCAGATTCTGTCTGCTCCAATGGAACCCTACGCTCTTTATCATCACCATGGACAGGACCTCTGGGCACTTGCCTCTCGAAGAGAGCTTCAAGATAAGTGGGTTGACCTATTCTGAGAAGTTTGTAAATGTGCACCAGGATAAAATATTCTCTTCTAGTGTCAATTGTTAGCCAACCCAGTTTTATCCTGTACGGTGTGATGCGATGACCCTCCTAACACCAAAAGTGTATCAAACACATTGATTTTGCATGACATGCAATCTACATCTTAGTTCGAGGCTGGTATCAAGGAGGATAACGGAGCAATATTCAAGCTGGGGGAGCATCAGAGCCATCGCCAGCCTCTTGCGCAGAGCCTCAGTGGTGTATTTGCGAAAAGAGCGTGAGCTGTATAATACTCAGTTGAATTTCTTATTAACTTGGTCAATATGGGATTATCATGTAAAGCCGCAGTCCAACACAACACCAAGTCTCGTAACTGCATTAGAGAAAGGCACGCACCTTCCGTCGCCCAAGCGAACACCCGGAAGACCCTGCTTGTATAATTTACGGACAGTTGAATTATGACCTACGTTAATAGCTTTGGTCTTCTCAGCATTCAGCCGGAGCTACACAGCCGCTGCTCATCCCGACACAGCCGCGGTAGCTGACTCCAGCCTCGCCACCCCCTCAGCCAGTCCACCGCTCGGTACCTGCGTGTAGATTTACAGGTCATCCGCATACAATTGGTGTTGTAACTGTCGATTGTCCAAGGACTCACTAACGTCATTAATGTAAACACAGAAAAGCAGAGGTCGCAGAACCGAAACTTGTGGTATTCCAAGATCAGTTACAAACCAGCGAGAGTTTCCAGATGATCTAGTGATAACCAGTTGTTCTCTGCCTGAGTCTCTGAAGGAGACGCCCGGGTGAGACTGTGTCAAAGGCCTTGGAAAAATCAAACAAAAGGAGGATCGTGATCATTTTCTACTCATGCCTGTCCTGATGTCCTCCGTCAGCTTGAGTAGAGCAGTCTCAGTCGAGTGGAAACGTTCCAACCCAGTCTGAAGAGGATCAAGAGTCCCCGTTCTTTCAAAGAAGTCATATATTTGTTTATGGACTATCTTCTCTAGCGCCTTTGAGAGAAAGTACGAAAGTACAATAAGGCGAAAGTCTGATGGAGAGGACGGCGCCGGGCAGTTATTCAGAGGAATAATGTGCGGCCTCTTTCAAAGGGCCGAAAATGTTCCGCTTGATAGCGAGGCATTAAACCGCACCAAAATATGTTTGCCGATGACAGGCTGGACCCAATGATTACACTTTGCGGTATACCATCCTCGCCCTGAGCCTGAGACGTAAAGTGCGCCATAGAGAGTATGGCATCACTCAGGCTCACCGTGGTAAATATGAAAGCCCCTGTGGGCGCCCCAGCGATGACATCCTCCATGAGAGCACCCTCGTAGACTCTGGACTGAGACACACCAGCAAAGTGAATATTGAGATCCCCGGGTGCAAAGAAATTTAGCCTCTTGCTCTTTCTACGCAGGAGTCCCGTGCTGCGCAACTCTTCCCAAATTTTATTGTTGTCCAAAGCATTAAATAATCTATTCTGGTAATAAGCTGTCTTTGCGCCATCGGTCTTTGTCTGGACTTCTCTACGCCTACGCAGAACTAAAAATTACTCTAAAAGTTCGTTAGATCCCACTCTCTTAAGTCTCGTATATACAGCGTCACGTTTTTTATAAAGTCTCTCCAGCTCAGCGTCAGCCCATGAAAGCCTGCCCTTTCCCAGTCTAAAGCTATTCAAACGCGCTAGGGTGTTAAGTGCCACCATTATGTTGACACTGAGCTGGCTAAGAGCAGCATCTACGTCTGAAATGTCACCTTGGAGTAGTGCTTAGTCACGGCCCACGAGGAAGCTAACTTAATCGTCATTGTTAATGATTTTAAAATCTCTATAAGTAAAAGTCTCGCTAGTTGGCTCCCGGGACTGAACTTTGATGGACACATTTAGGATATTGTGGCGACAGTGCCAGGTCGCTAGGACATTGTCATACTCAAGCATAGTATTGTCGTTGTCGACCAGTATAATGTCAATTCATGTGCTCGACACCAGAGGGCTATGTTTGTGCGTAGGACCATGTTGAAAGATTTGCAGCGATTGGTCGTTAGCTAGTTTTTGTGTCATGTTCGTATCAGGTCTGTCTTTCAGGAGATCGCCATTCACATCGCCCATGATAAGTTTATCGTTGAATTCCCTCGCTCGATGCCTTAGTATTTTAACAAATTTGAAGAATTCGACGCTCTCTTTTTTTTTGCTAGTAAGGGTTACGTCAAGCGGGCGGTACACCACCGCAACAAAAATAAATGAAGAATCGGCGTGCTGTATAAAAGCCATAATATATTCTACTTTCTTGCACTTTCCTTGTCCAATGTGATTTAACAAACAAGGCAACGCATCCACCATTCAAGTTGCGGTCCTGTTTGAAACATTTGAAACCCTTGATCTGAATGACGTCGTCCTGTATCGCTTCGTCCAGCCATGTTTCCGCCAACCCAAATAGATGGTAAGTGAAATGATCTGCGAGATAGTGGCGTAGTTGGTCAACATGACCTCCAAGTGAGTTCAAATTGACAAAACCCACTTTGATTAAACAAAACCCACTAGCCATGTCAGTGACTAGTCAGTCATCGTTCTTCTTATTTTGGTTTATTTTGTTTTTGCTGTTTCTATTGTTTGATATTTGTTTATTAAGTACACCTGTGTTGAGTCGCCTCCTCGTTCCATGACATTAGTAGTGTTAGTGGAATTAGTTGTTGTTCGCTTATTGTTAGTCGTAGCAGGTGCGGGCTTGTAACCATCTTCGCGAACTGGAACATCTTTAATATTCACATTTCGCAGTTCAATAACAGAAAGAATGTTTTCTTTTTTAACAGACGGTAGAAGCGTTCCAAGCACGATTCACACGAGATCCACGGGCTCAACGCCAGCTTTGTTGCAGTCGACGAACCCGAAAATCTTAATTTCGCGCTCTGCTCTGGTCCAACCACGAGCTCCAATGAGGCGGCAAGAGTGATCACTGAACCCCTGTCACTGGTGTGAAAATCACTCTGCGGTACCGAGTGCTCCGTGTACAATGAGTGATTTTACCAGATCACTCGTAAAATTACAATTCTAATGTCCAGTTGCTCAGCTATGTACAGTGACGTTCTGTGCCCGCGAAGACGGCAGTATTCCGCGTCAGGATAATCAGGTTTTTAAAATCAAACGCGAAGTTCATGTTTAAAGTAAAAAGTAATGTATTATGAATTACACGATACAAAATTAAGGCGCGCCCACGCCACGAGAGTAAGCTCGCGGGAAACCCGATCCCCGCGAGAAACAGCGCGCGAAAAGTGCAGAGACGCGTCGCGCTGTCTCTCGTGCATTAACACCTGTCGCGCACCGCGATCTTGTCTCTCTCACACTCACAAGCACACAGTGAACTGTGCGAAGTATAGCACTGGAAAACTGCAGCCGTTCTGTAGTCAGTGCAGGCGTCACATACTCACTCCCGTGTCCGGGACGGTTACGTTATAAGCTACGACTCTCCACCGCTGTGGAGAGGAGCCGCACGATATTCCGTACGAAGCGTCGGACGTAGACGGTCGTATGCTCGTGCACACGTATACCTCGACGCGGTTGCCGGCTGGGCTTACCTCGAACAGTACATGTCGATACCTATACGACTGTAGCTGGACGAACAGCTGGACCTTCAACAACCTCAGCAGCTGGGCACCGGGCTCTGCATCGTTGTCGCGTTCTAAACAACCAAAATCCGCAACAGTTGACGTTTGGCGTTCACGCGCGCGCTATCTTTCGCCATATTAGCTTCTTCATCCCTCTATACTCTCTGCCGTGCATGCTCGGCCGTGCTCGGCTATCCTCAGAGCGTAGAGAAAGTTGCGCAGTCGGTAGCGCTCGCACAGCGACGCTTTTCCGGCGACAAGTCAACCCGCGCAACTCGCGATCGGTGTGCGCAATTGCGCCAGCGCTCTCACCAATATAGAGCGGTGCGAAATAAATTCAAATTTAAATTCGCGTTCGTAACACCCCCCTTTCAGACACGACATATTCCTCACGAATTTGACCCTCGATAATCTTCTAACACAATTAAGCGAATTCGAGGGGTAACGACCACGCAGTTCACCACTTAAACCCCTTATCCCATATGGGTAGGACTGCGAATCCGGAGATCATCACCATACGATCACCGGAGAAACTCGCACCGGTCGGTCGCGTCATGACTTGGGTTTCTATAATAAAGGAATTTCTACACGCAAATAAGTTATGAAATAAACCTATATTATATATTTAACCATTATAATCTTACAAATTTCTCCCGGCGCGCACACGTACGTTTAACTCACTCTTCACAATCACACTCGCCCAATTGGATTTAACACGCAAAAGGGAATTCCGCTTCGGATATACGGCCACTCCGGAAATGTGGCCGCTCTTTCAGCTCCTCCTAGACTCACACACTCTCTCTCGCACACACGCCCTCCTTTGTCTCACACGCTCTCTTTCTCTCTCTCTCTCTCTCTCTCTCTCTCTCTAAGCCCCGCGACTACATGACTCGAACCCACTCTCGCCCTTCTAATCTCACACACCTCAACTTACACTCTCGCACGTCTCTCCTCTTGACCGCTCGCTCGCCTCAGGAATCTCTCTCCACGTGCACCCTCGACCTTGGGTCGGACCTAGACGACGTATCCTCTACGACGCTTTGCCCTGGCTTCTCGGCGTGGATGGCTTCTCTCACTCTCGCTTCCCCTCGGCTATACGATGATACGGCTCGACTTGAAATCGTGCTGAGAACGTAACCTCATGCAACTCTTCCACACACGTCCTCACTCCCTCGCACCTCACGCTCCTCTATTCACGTCATTTCTCGCTCGCGTCCCAAACACCTCTCTCTGTCTCGCGGCGACGGGCATTGCTCTACCTCCCCTTACACGCTAGATGCGCCCTTTTGCCTGTTACGCGCAAATCACCTTCCCCTATTCTCCTTTGTTTTTACTATTTGATTCTAATACTTCTACAACGTTGCCAGGTTCGATTCCCTTCCGCGAGGAAACTCGCGTCTACCGAATGAGAACCTTGGTGTGATCCCCTCTCATCCGACTACCTGGTGCTATCTCTTTTCTTCCTTCTATTCTCGTTTCCGTCGGCCGTGACTATCTACCGTGCGGCCCTAACGCGCACGCTCATACATACGCACGCACACAGTCATACGCTTCCCCCTCTCTTTAATTCTCTCGCACACATTCATTTACACTTATGACACTCGCACTCACTACCGCTGCAGTGTTACATTTATAATACAGTTATTATACGTTATAACACGACATTGCTCATCACACTCTTCTCTTTAAATCTCAGTCTTTTATTAACACTTTCTTCGTGGCTCTTCTCTATCTCTCTGACTTTCTCACTGCGCACGCGCCGTCTGCTGTGGCTGAGCTGCTATCTTTCTCGCGCACTGGCATGCTTAGGCGCGCCTCTTCTCTCTCCTTGGCTGGCGTTTGCTGGTTTGATTCTCCCAGCTGTCAGCTCGGACAATGTATTTCTCCGTCGGCGTAAATATATACAAAAATATACATTAATATATGCCCTATTTATGTTATGATGCGGGGCACCGCATCACAGTATTCAGAAAATATTGTAATCATAAAACAAGACTGAATTTAGTAATTTTTAAAAAAAAAATACAGTTGTAATTTAAAGTCTTATAATAATTTATTCAATGTAATATTTACTTATCAAAATAAATACATAATTTTCATATAAGTCTCTATGAATTTTTTAAATAATCCATACAATCTATAATTGTTATATATGACTTATAAGCTTCTTCAGCCGATGATGGAGATAAAATATTTGGAATTATTAGATCTACTAGTTTTTTAAATTCGTCAGTGTATAACTTTGATTTTTTTCGTATTGTTCCACAATAATCTCGACATGCTGTAGGTTGAGTGGCTTATTACAATCGTTTGCTCCATTATTCTCTGGATAGTGATATAATTCATTTAGTATTCCACCCATAACAATCCTGTTATTCTGCATTCGTATACTGTGCTCATTCCATTCTTTCATAGAGATTAAAAGATCCTACTGAATAAGTGATCCAAAAGTAAATCGTAGACACTCAATATTTACTGGATTTTTTATATCTATAAGTCGATCATTTTCCATGTTCTTGAATAAACCAATATAAAAATCACACACTTTCTGTCGAAGCTGGCGCCAGTAGCATTCGATTCGCTGGTAATGAGTATTTTTTCCTTTCAAAAAACTATTTGTTCCTGCATTTTCATCCGTATCTTTGTAACGCAAAGCCATATGAGCACATTCCATTGATAAAACTTCTGTACCGTTATCTGTTCTCATAAGGCTTGGTAAAAAACCAATTTTTTTATTGTATTTAAATAATAATATAATATTACTTTTGGATTATTGTTCGTTGTTGACACGTTAAGATATAATTTTTCATGAGAATCCATCAATTTCACCATAAATAGCAAAACCAAACTGTTGTAGTCATGCTCATCAGCATGCCAAAGATAATTTGGTCCTGAAAATTTGTACTCTCTTCTCTTCAATCTATAACGACAACGAGCTTCCACTCCTTCTGAGTCCACTATTTTCAATAAACGCATTACAATTTTTTGTTTCACATTTAAGTTATAAAATTTTCGCAGCCTTTTCCACATTGATATATATCCCAAATTGTATCCACTTTCTTGTAATTCTAAAAGAATAGCAATATTTATATCTTTTATTGGAGATTCAGTAAAGTTTTTTCTTTTCAGTTCACTTTTTTGAAGAAGTCTAGAAAGAGTACGCAGTGAAATTTGTATATTGTACTTTTTACTCAGCATATAAATAATTTCCTTGTAGCTATAATCCTTTTCAAAATATTTTTTTTATTTTTTTAAATAATGAAGATTGATTTTAGCCATCTGTAAAATTATTTTAAAAAAAGTGTAGCTGTATCATACCTTTTTCTCCATTCACAGAGCTTAGAAGAATTAAAATCCACCGAATTGCTCAAAAAGTATTAAATTTTTTAAAATTATTTAAATTTTAAAGATTTTTAGATATATCTAGGGATAAATTATTTATGTCTTATTTCTCGTTTTTTGACTTCAATTTTTAACAAAATGACTTCAATCTTGATTTAAAAAATATATAAGAACATTGTCTTTGTGTGTCAGGTCATGAAAATTTGAAAATATATATCGATAATTAATTATTATCAATAGTACTAAGGCCAATAAAACAAGGAACGTTTTTTGTACTGATTCCCCTTACAGAAATGTGAAGATGTAATAATAAGGTTCCAGCAACAGTTAAAGAAGCCTGGGATGAGACTGATTTAAAGGCGATGAATATAATGTATAACTCGATCTCAAATAAACAGTTACAATTTGTGTGTGAAGAAACTACTGCATATAAAATAATAAAGAAGCTAGACGAAATGTATCTAAAAGAGTCTACAGCATTGCAGATAATATGTAGTAATAAATTAGAAAAAATGAGGATAGAAAAACATAGTGATATAGCCATGTTTTTCAGTGATTTTGAAAAACACGTGAATGAGTTAAAAGGTACTGCTACAACAATTAAAGAAAAAGAAAAGTTGAATTATATGCTAAATACATTGCCGAGCCAATATAGTTATATTGGCGATTTGATCGATGCATTGAAAGAGGAAGATCAAACTACAGCTTATGTAAAATCAAAAATCCAAATTGCTGAAATGAAAAACGTTGGAGACGACGAAAGAAAATCGAATGCCTTTGTAACGAAGAAAGGAAATTGTTACAATTGTGGAAAACCAGGGCATTTCTCATGTGAGCACCAGCAGCAGCAAGGGGCAAGTACTACACACGAGTAGAGCGGCTCAGGAGCGAGGACCTGGATAGCGACAGCGCACGCAGCGCAAAACAGTGTAGGTAACGATAAGTTAGGTTACGAAATAAAGTGGTTGTTACACAGTGGATGCACTGATCATATAGTGAATAACGAAAATTATTTTGAAAAATGTATAGTACTCAAATATCCGGTATATATTCATTTGGGGGATAATAGATACATAACAGCAACTAAAATTGGAAATGTTGTAAATTATTTTGATGCATTTACTTACTTACAAAATAGTATTTTTGTAAGATCTGAACGAAAATTCATAAATTCAAATTAACATTCCGGTGCATAGAGTTATGACCGAGTATACGTATATGTGTATACACACACACACACACACACACACACACACACACACACACACACACACACACACACACACACACACACACACACACACACACACACA